>BLKR01002821.1:0-175195 GCA_011170035.1 Teleogryllus occipitalis
GAGAGAGAGAGAGAGAGAGAGAGAGAGAGAATATGAGAAAATGGGAGCAGGGAAGACGCGGAGAAAATGTAGCTGTAATCGGACAGCATAACACAAAAATTGGAGCTGGCAGATGATAGAGGCGGTGTTGTAGAAGATGAAGTAGCGGAAGCGGAGATGAGGTGCTAGATACGAGATAATAGAGAGGATCATATCAGCGGCGAGATGACAGACTTCGAGGAGAAGTGCCCTAGTTCTTGGAGAAGACGTCCAGACAGTGGAGTGAACGCAAACTCGGCGGCGGGTCACACGAGCAGACAACTGGAGTGGGAAGCGGCGGAAGCGAAAAGGCGACGCGTCGGGGTCGACGGTGACCTCGACGGCGACAGCGACGGCGGTGGCGGCGGCAGGACGGGATCGGGACAGAGACGGAGACAGGGACGGGGAAAGGGGACAGAGACGGAGATGGGGACGTGGATGGGGACGGGGACAGGGATGGGGACGGGGAAAGGGGACAGAGACAGGGACGGGGAAAGGGGATAGACAAAAAAATGGAGACGGGGATAGAGAAGGAAATGGAGACGAGGACGGAGAAAGGGAAAGGGAAGGGGACGGGTATGGTGAAGGGGAAAGGGGGGAGAGAAGGAAATGGAGACGAGAACGGGGAAAGAGAAAGGGAAGGGGACGGGGAGGGGGAAGGGGATAGAGAAGGAAATGGAGGCGAGGACGGGGAAAGAGAAAGGGAAGGGGACGGGGACGGAGGCGGGGACGGGGACGGGGACGGGGACGGGGACGGGGACGGGGACGGGGACGGGGACGGGGAAGGGGACGGGGACGGGGACGGGGACGGGGACGGGGACGGGGACGGGGACGGGGACGGGGACGGGGACGGGGACGGGGACGGGGACGGGGACGGGGACGGAGACGGAGACGGGGACGGTCACGGGCACGAGCACGGGGACGGGGACGGGGACGGGGAAGGAGAAGGAGAACGAGAAGAGGAAGGGGACGGGATTGGCGACGAGGACGTGGCCGGCGTCAGCGGCAGCGGCAGCTCCGACGGCGGCGATGGAGGCGGCAACGGCGAAGGCGGTAGCAGCGACGGCGGCGGCGGCGGCAGCAAAGCCGACGACCGGCGCCGCGACATTTGGCAGCCGCGGGGGCCCCCATACTGCCCGCCGCCGCCGCTCGCGTCATCGTCGCGCCGTGCGAATGGGCTCCACGTGTCGGCGGCGCTGGCCCGCGCCCGGATGGCCTTCGGCTTCGCAATGGACGTCGCGGGCCCGCCGCCGCGCTAGTCCTCGCCGTTTCGGCGGGCCCATAAAATAGAGGCGGCTAGACACGCCGTGGGCCGGCGGCGGCGGCCGCGGCGCGGCGACGCGCGTTTTTTGTCCCGAGCAGGGCCCCCAGCGCCACGTGGGTGACGCGGGGGGGGGGGGAGGGTGACAGCCACGAGACTGGAGGAGGAGGTGGTGATGGCAGCGACAGCTGTGTTTGACGCGCGGGGACGCATGCGCTGCTGTCAATTCGTTAAGAGCCTCCAGAGAAGGGGCCATAAGTATTCCGCCCCTTTTGACCCGAAGTTCATGGTATTTTAAGACACGAAAAATCGCTCACACATGCGGTTAACTTGAATAATGATGTTGAAGCTCTGTATTTTTCATGTTCTCAGTGAACCAGTAAACACTGATGTTACCTCTTAAATTTAATGCTGTCTAACAAATAAAATAAAATTTTAAAAAGTATATTCTCTAGCCCACGAGGTTGTTGGTCTCTTAGCTGCACTAGTTCTAAGGAGATTTGCGCGAGAATCAGCACATGAAAACGTCCATATCGATATGTAACTTCGAATCGTCTCGTTCTCTTTCACGAGAACAACGATGTTGAGGAAAACCAGTCTGGGGAGTTCGAACAGACATTGGTCGCCTATAAATATACGAAGCGAAAGTGACAACCATCGTTGGAACGGCTGGAATGTGTTTAAGTGACAGCGCGTTCTTGTCATCGATGGCGTACAGTATTACATTTTAGGTCTCCGAAATAACCCGCCTGCGTCACCCAACAACTATGAATTTTTCTTTCCAAAATATTTGAGAATTAGTTGGGGATAATCCCAAAATACGCGGGCAATTGCCTCGGCGCCCGCTGTGCCTGAGACGCCAGTGCGGAGTGGAGGGTGTGGGGCAGGTGCGTTGAAGAGGACGGGTGAGGGTCAGGGTGTGAGAGCGGGCTAGGTTGTGGAGGGGGCGACGGAACTGGACTAGAATGGACCATATTGTATGTGATGGGTCGGGGCGAGGCGCGTTGGGACGGGAAGGGATGTGGTCGAGTGAGGTTTAGCAGTGCGGGTTTGGGGTGGGACGGAGTGGGTTGGAGAGGTTTTGGAGTCGAATAAGATGAAGTGCTGAGATGGGGCGGTACGGGGATAGATGGGGGTGGGGGGTAGAGGAGGTAGAGGTCGAGACGGGTCTGGACTGAAAGGGGCGGATCGAGGCGGGGTAAGGTGTGGGGTAGGGAGCGGCGACACGAAGCAAGTCTGGGCGGGGAGGGCCCTGACGTGTCGGGGAGTGGTAATGAGGGGAGTGGCGAAGCGGGGCGGAGCGGGGCGGAGCGGGGCGGAGCGGGGCGGAGCGGGGCGGAGCGGGGCGGAGCGGGGCGGAGCGGGGCGGAGCGGGGCGGAGCGGGGCGGAGCGGGGCGGAGCGGGGGAGCGGGGCGGAGCGGGGCGGAGCGGGGCGGAGCGGGGCGGAGCGGGGCGGAGCGGGGCGGAGCGGGGCGGAGCGGGGCGGAGCGGGGCGGAGCGGGGCGGAGCGGGGCGGAGCGGGGCGGAGCGGGGCGGAGCGGGGCGGAGCGGGGCGGAGCGGGGCGGAGCGGGGCGGAGCGGGGCGGAGCGGGGCGGAGCGGGGCGGGTCGATGCTGGGGCGTGCAGACGGGCGCAAGCGAGGCAGGGGGAGCGAGCGTGGAATGTTTCCTTATTACAAGAGGCCGCTGAAAGCGAAGCCGACGCCCCCTGCGTGGGTGGGGCGGGAGCGTGCGTGGGCGGCGCCGAGGGTGAGTGCAGACGCAGGAAGCGCCGCGCCGCGCAGGCGACGTGCGTGCGCCACCCATGCGTGATGTGCGTGCGCGAGTAGGTCAGTTCCCAGGCTTCGCGGTCGCGTAGAGGGGCATCGCTTACGCAGGGGTGAAGTCTTGAAGGGTTCGCATGTGGAAACGGAAGTCAGTGAGGAATTTTGCGGTCGAATGGTCTTGTATAGGTTTTCAGAATAACTGTAAATTTATGCATGTATTTGATATTTTGAGTCGTTTGTCCGATTTTCCCGGCTAGCTAATGGTGTCTCTAATGGTTGGATTTAAATTCCCATTTAGGGCGGGGCATAGGAGAGGCCTGAGGCGAATATGACATATTCCCTTCATCGTAACTAGCAAAACTGCGCCTACCTGAGCGAAGCTTCGACCCACATCTATAAAAACTGAGACGATTTTCAAAGAAAGCTACAACACTATGTTTGGAGAAACATTTGGAGTTACGGAAATACAGTTGCAGATTCGCGGAAAATTCTAATTATTTTAAGCTCGTCCTGCCTCCGTGTGTGTCAGCGTACTAATTGCAAGCCATTAAAACCAGTCTACTTGTTAATCAAATTTAACGTCGCCACTATGACTTGGTTGCATTTGCATTGGTGCCCTTTGCTACCTCCAAAACGTTAGCATCGGAAAGTTTTCAAAAACTATTGAAATTAGGCAAAAAATGTGTCGCTAATTTGTTACGCAAAAAAAACCCTCTTTAGTTGACCCTGCTATTAAAGATTCGGCTAAGTTGATATCAAGTTGGCATCGCGTTTGTGAAAAAAGTTGCATTTCCTGTAATATTTGAATGGCCACAAAATTTCTCTTTTGGGAGCTCTGGATTTATAAAAAAGCGACAAATTCCTATGATGTAATTTTTTATGCGTGTAATTTGTTGGTTTTCTTGCGTTTGCGATGCTAACTTGAGACGACTTTGGCACAGCGTTTACGAAAAATTGCATTTCTGGTATTATTTGAATTGCGACAAAATTTATTTTTTGGGAACTCTGGAGCGACAAAAAAACGAAAAATTCCTATTTTGTTATCTTTTATTTACATCTGTAATTTGTTTGTTTTCTTGAGCTCGCGATGCTAACTTGATCAAGTTAGCCGAATCTTTAATAGCAGGGTCAAATGAAGAGCGACAATTTTTTTGTGTAACAAATTAGCGACAAAAAAGCGACAAATTTTAAGCCTAATTCCAATAATTTTTGAAAACTTTGCGATGCTAACTTAAGAGAGGTCCAGTAAATAAATCAGGATTCACTGGATAGATCAAACATTACAAGAAGAAACGATGATTCCAGTCAATTTAAATATATTTAAAGCAGACGTTTCGGACTAAATTGTAAGGCCCTCTTCAGTGTCTGAAAGGTCAACACAACCAATCAGTTACAATCTTATGGTCCTTTAGACCACCATTGTTTAAGATTAGAAATGATTAAGATTGATTAAGATTAGAAATTATATCGCGACATCATGGTGTAACATAGCCTAGGAAATTTACAGGTACCACGCCCTTATCTCATTGTTTTTGTTTTATATTTGTTTTATACTAATAATATTAATGTAAAATGTAAGATTGTAACTGATTGGTTGTGTTGACCTTTCAGACACTGAATGATTGATTGATTTTTTCGTGTTTCCGGGCGCGTCAAATGCTTTGGTCATTAGTCCCGTTAGTGTAGTGCATGTTTTTTCTCGGGAGATGGCGATGATCTTCCTCCGCTGGATGGCGAGATCCGGCGCCGACCTACCGTCGGCTAGCGGGGTACCCTGACCAGGACTCTCCCACCAGCAGGAAACCACCCCAGCTGGGACAAGTTCTAAGCTCCCGACCGATCTCCGGGAATATGCGATAGTGTGGTGCATGTTAGTGTAAGTGTGTGTGTGTGTAAGGGGATAGGATAGGACAAGGAAGAGGAAGGAAAGATCGCGCTCGGTCCTTAGCCCGTTTGGTAGGGTACTACTCCGGCATTCGCCTGGTGTTGATCGGAGAAACCACGGAAAACTACCGATCAGAGCAGCCGGCCGCCAGAATCAGACACTGAAGAGGGCCTTACAATTTAGGCCGAAACGTCTGCTTTAAATATATTTAAATTGACTGGAATCGTCGTTTTTTCTTGCAATGTGAAGGGAGGTCCCTCTGCTCTCTGAGTGGAGGGGCGCGCGGCGCATCGCGCGTGCAGCCTCCCGCACGCGGCCTTGATTCCGGTGGTCCGAGCGGTCACGGCCGCGACGCGGGCGGCGGTGGACGTGACTCACCCCGTGCGGGCGGCGCCTGTCGCAGTCACGTGCTGCGAGGGGCGTCGCCCCCGCCCAGCCCCCGCCCCGCCCCGCCACGCCCCGTCCCCGCCCCGCCCCGCCCGCCCCGCCCCCGCCAGCCCCGCCCCCTCCCCCACCCCGTCCCCGCCCCCGCCCCACCCCCGGCCCGCCCCCGGCCCGCCTCCGGCCCGCCTCCGGCCCGTCCCCGGCCTGCCCCGCCTCCGCCCCCCCCCGCCCTGCCCCGCTTGACGCACGCGCCCTGGTGTTGGCGCGCGTCAGAACCCGTTAGGCTTATCAAGTGTCCCGCTTCGGACTCCGGGGTCTGTTTGATGTTTCGTCTGCGGGCGTAGGAGAGGTTCTCGTGAGATGGTGAAACAGGTTGTCGGAGGGTGTTGGGTGACATGCGAGGTGATATTTGTCTTGCTGAGGTCAGTGTCAAAGGAAGACGTTTCCTAGACGATAACGTATTTCTGAGCAATGATGCATGTTAAAACTATTGTGAAACATTGGACGAAAGACAAAATTATCTAAAAAAATCACACATTCAACAAAAGCACTCAATTCTAGTGGTATTGTTCTTCCTTAATCTAAAACCATACATAAATTAATACACTGTTCTGAGTGCATAAAACACACATTTTTTTCGAAATATTGCATCCTAAAAATATTGCCTCCTCCATACATCTTGTTCGGATTATCGTCTCCCACATCTGACAAATTCCATCTACAGTACTAAACGTCATATGAACCATCAAATAAGGTATTTTCACTTTAATTTCATTAATGATACGCACTCTTATAGTGATGTAGCTATCGCTGTGAATTCAGAATTGACTGATTCTGATTCTAAGTAAGAGTAAAATGAAAATCATTCTTAACCGGAAGGCAAAGCGTAAGGGAAAACGTCTGGTAGCTACATCTTTTGAGACAAGGACATTATATACTTAGGAAATAAGGAAAGGATGTCTATTAGTACTCGTCAAAGACAAAGAAAGGAAGAAAAAAGGAGAAAAGAAAGATTGAAAGAGACAGTGTGTGTGTGTGTGTGTGTGTGTGTGTGAGAGAGAGAGAGAGAGAGAGAGAGAGAGAGAGAGAGAGAGAGAGAGAGAGAGAGGGTGAGAGTATATATATTTTCGAAATTCGGGAATGATTAGTGCATTACGACCAATAAGAGCGGAATTCAGTAGGTTGAGTCGGAGGTTCATCTTATTTAATAAATCGTAAATAAGTTCCGCAATATTAGCTTGTCTCATTAATGCAGAAGTTATTTCGTAGAAAGTAAATTTATTGTTTAGCCGTATAAACTGTGTATTAAAAATTATTTTCTGGGCAGAGGTACATACGTGTGCATGTCACTGGAACGGATAATAAATCTAATCTGGCATCTTATCCTCGATCTGTAAATAGAAGCATGGGTGCAACTGCACGTAAGCTGCACGTTCTTGCATAACATCTACATTAAGATGCCTCTTTGGTATCTCGTTGATCGCTAAGTCACATAATGATTGTAAGTAACGAAGTATACGTGTAATTCTCGGGATTCTAAGGTCGTTTCCTATTGTAATTGAACTTATCAATGTTTATTAACATAACATTAAAACCCGTAGTAACGCTCAGAATGACGAGTATATTAATAAGAAGTGAACTTGACATCCGTTTAATTAATAAGTTAATATAACCTTTCTAGGTTTCACCTACACAGTAGAGGTATATATTTCACCTCCCAGGTAGATATTTATTGTCTTTGAGATTTATTGTTAAGTGCAAATGTTATGTTCAATTACTCATTTACAATTGGAGATACTTAACTCTATGAGATAAGTATATTTGTTACTTTCGTTCTGAACATTAAGTTTAGTGATGTTAATGTCACGTGAGCTGTGAATTCAAATATATAAATCCGTTACGGAATTGATTAGAGATGGATGCCAGAACAAGGTCCTCGGAGGAAAATTTTAGAAAAATACATTTTAGGGAAATTTCCTTAATTTCACCTTTCGCGAGAAACGGTGCATCTATAGTGTTCAACTAACGATATTAGTTTCCCATCTAAATAGTAAAGATAAGGGAAATGACATGCAGTAAAACTCAAAATGGAATGTGACATTTTCCGTCTTGGTAGATTCCTTGATGTAAAAGTTAGTCAAACATCTATATTTAAATAATGTATGTAATTAAGAAATAATTAAGTAATATAAACAAAGGAATAGAAAAATATTAAAATTCTTCTATACAATTTGGACGCTACCTTCAGTATTTTATAAAATAATCATCATGTATGTTAAACACATGAGCACATAATTGTACACATAGATTTTAATATTTTTATATTCCTTTGTTTATATTACGTAAAAATTATTGTTTGTGCTATTTCCAACCGTTTGTTCAATATGTATATTGCTTTAGAAAAGGCAATTGCTAAATGTGCGAAACGTTGAGCTGATAATAAATATATAAAATACAAAAGTCTTAATTCCTGGTATTCACGTAAGATTGACCCTATATAGTCCAAAACTACTTGAAACGAGCCATCTATCGGCAACATAATAATAATAATAATAATAATAATAATAATAATAATAATAATAATAATAATAATAATAATAATAATAATAATAATAATAATAATGTGATGAGTATAGCCCGGAAGTTCAGGTATTTATTTTACCTAAAAAAGACAGGCAAAATGCATTTATTTTTACTAAAATGGCCATGCAAGAAAGGCGTTTATACAGGCTAAAGTAGGGGGTAAAATGACAGGAGACATGAAAAAATCACAATTTTAAAGTAATTATTGCAAAGATATTAATAATTAAAATTATTAACATTTTTATTCTATTTCTTTTAACTCCAAAATTTACATTAGCACTCACATAGAACTTCCTTTTCTTTCTAATCTTGATGGCACATGACATACGGTATGACGACTACCAATTTATTTTACGCGCGTTGCTGTCTCTACGAAATGCTGTTGTGGCTTGAATCTTGAAATGGTATCAGTGAAAACGGAACGATATTTTTTGTTCTTCGCACTCGTGTAATTACCACAAGGGGAGAGAGAACAAGAAGGGACTGAGAAGGGTATATCATGTACAGACAGCTCTATCCTCAAAAGGGGTCAGAGGCCATACACAGGGGATAGGATTTCTCGCGGGCGAACACGTCTGTGAGCATCAACGAAAAATATCAAAAATATTCCATTCCCTTTTAGATTCTTAACACAACCTCACACTGGAGTCTCCGCGTTCACAGAAAGACAATACACGACCTGCCTTCACGATGCAGGTATGTTTCCAGCTTGATAGAGATCGGTACCAGAATGGGGAAAAGGGAAAATAATGACGAAAAAAATCAGAAAAGTCACAAACAAGGAAGAAAAAGGTACAAATAAGGCAAAATGAAAACCTATTAAAACAACTCCAGATGTACAATTAAGTGGTTCCTATTGTTAAAACTTCTAAAATCGTAATAATAATAATAATAATAATAATAATAATAATAATAATAATAATAATAATAATAATAATAATAATAATAATAATAATAATAATAATAATAATAATAATAAGGCATTTTGTCAATCTTCCGGGCTCTAGTGATGACTAGAGACCGCAAAAAATATGTCATATGAAAAGTCAAAATATGTGCATAAATATGTGATGAAAACAGTAAGAAAATGTAATAAATATGTAAAATCGGATATAATATGTAATATTGAAATATACTCATTATAAAACACATTTACATAATACAAAATTACATTTATAAATAATTTCCTAAAAAAAATTTTAAAAATAATCCGAACATTTTAAAACTCATTTGGAGAGCACAAGTTGATGCACACTTTGCACTTTTCACAGCTAAAGGTGAAAATGATATTAATCGCTGACTCGCATCTCCAGCCACTGAGATAACTGAAACAGACGTGCCGGACCCTGAAACCATCCTATCACATCTTCACTCCGCATAACTGCAGTAGACAGCACGCAGAAATAGTTAAGAAAAAGTGCTGATTTTTTTAAAACGCTTCTTTTCATAAAAGTATAAAATAACGAAAATTGTTAGAATAAAAATGTATTTTGTGAATATAGCAAAATATGTAAAATATATAATATAGTACCAAAAATGTAAAAATATGTAACGATAAATTGAATATTTTGTTAGAACGGCAACGATTCGCCAAGATTACAATTTTGAGAACGGTAAGTAGAAAGACAAAGGTATGTAATATGCTAGCGGGCGGATTTTAATAATATGTCATTTCTTTCTTTTCACTTTAGAGTAATGCTTTTCAGAATAGATATTAATTTTATGTTATGACAAAAAAAATTACCAGTTTTTATAATTATTTTTTTTTTTTGCATTTTTTGTCATTTCGACTAATAAGTCTCTTTTAAAATTTTCCCCGTCATTTTTAAAGCATTTTCCCCTGATTTGATCGATTTTAATATCTTTTTAATAGTAGGTGCTTCACATAATATTTACGAGATGCAACAAATGTTCTCCACAGAAATCCTGAGAAGCATATTCGATTTCTTCACTTAGAAATTGTAATGTCAGCCGTTGTGAGTACGAAATCTAAGGTTCCTGTGAGCGCCATTGCCATTGCCTGTTGCCTATGAGCGCCATTGTCAGTTCGGCCTATTTCGGGATAACTAAAGACAGAGCTTTCCTGGTAAAGAACAGTGCAAAACAAAAGTTTGCAAGCTGAGTTCACTTGAACGAAAGGAAGAAACCTCGATTACATCAGTAATATTATTTTTATATTATTATTTTATATTATATTATATATATAATATTATATTGTGTTATATATTTTTTATATTATTATTATTATTATTATTATATTAGCTTTATCAGTAATAACAGCTTGAATTGTTCATCTGAATTTGTTTTCATCAATTTTTTACGTCATTTTTCTTTTTTTCGGGGGGGGGGGCATTTTAAGCACATTTTAAGAGCGTTTTATTGATCATTTTTGGCGATATTTAAGGTTATCCAAATCCGCCCCCCTCGTAATTCCATAAAAATCCGGTCTCTAGTGATGATATTGAATGTGTTTGAATCGTGTTCGGAGTGACCCAGTGAGCGCGAGGCGGGGCCGCGGCCGGGGGCAGGCTGGGCAATCGCTGCTGCAGCGGGGCAGACGGCGCGCCCGAAAGTTCGTCGGGGGCGCGCCGCCTCCGCTGCGCCGCGCCGTCTGCGCAGCGCGGGCGCACCCTCCAAATGTCGAAGGGGCCAATGCCCCGCGGCGGCGGCGACGCCCGTGACTTCGACGTTCTTCGGCGCTTCCCGTCTGGTCGGAAGGCGCGAGCGCCGCCGCGCCGCCCCCGCCCCCGGTGCAGCCTACGCCGCCCCACCCCCGCCGCCACCGCCACCGCCTCTGTCTGCGCCGCTCCCGCTCCGCCTCCGCCTCCGCCCCCGCCCCCGCCCTTGCCTCCGCCTCCGCCACCGCCTCCGCCTCCGCCTCCTCCGCCTCCGCCTCCGCCTCCGCCTCCGCCTCCGCCTCCGCCTCCGCCTCCGCCTCCCCCTCCGCCTCCGCCTCCGCCTCCGCCTCCGCCTCCGCCTCCGCCTCCGCCTCCGCCTCCGCCTCCGCCTCCGCCTCCGCCACAGCCACCGCCTCCGCCTCCTCCGATTCCGCCTCCGCCTCCGCCTCCGCCACCGCCACCGCCACCGCCACCGCCACCGCCACCGCCACCGTCTGCGCCGCTCCGCCTCCGCCAACCCCTTCCGCGGCGCGCCGGGGCCGGGGGGGGGAGCCAAGTTGGCGAGATCTTATTGATCTTCCAGCCCCGGCCATTCCCCTCCACCCGCCGCACAGTTGCCCACCCTCCCCGTGGGGGGGGGGACGTGTGTATGTGGGCGTGTGAAGTTGCCCACTCGAAGACACCCACGGCCGCCCCACGGGCCGTGATGCTGGCGCTGGGTAGGTGCGCGCAAGTGGGCTCTTCTCCAGACTAACGAGTGCTTCATCACACTCGCCCCTACGCTGGCGCCGCGCCTTGCCTCTGCCGCGGATTCTCGACCGTCTTTCTCCGTTCCTTTCACTTCCCCCCTTCGCTGTCCTTAACTCCTCTTATTGTCCTGGACTGAATGACGGTTCATAGCTGACGCTAAAATCATTTCAGTTGTCACCCCTCTTCATTCTCCGTTTTTTTAAATTTTGGAAAATCATGTTGCGCACGTCATTCTAGGAAATGAAATTATAAAAAAAAAGCTCCCTGCGATACGCCTCTTCCGTACCTGTTTTCTTCCATGAACATCCCCCCTTGGCCCCTCAATTGTTACAGCACATACGGCCCCGTGTTGCCGCTTCCGCTGTTTCTTTAATCTCTACACCCTCTTCTCTTAATCACCGCCTTAGTAGTGCTAATTGACTTGAACATCACGTCGATCTACCTCTCCGTTTTCGGCGATCCTTTCCTATTCGACGACTGTTCCATCTCGTCAGTGGCTATTCCCGTACCATCACCACTTCTGCACTTACATCGTTCTCCCGTCCCCTCTGGCAGGCCAACACCCCGCCGTTTCACGAAGCTGCCGTCGGACGGGGAGCTGTTTTTATTCATTTTTAGACCCCCCTCCCCCGCGCTCTGCAGTTTCCCATCGGAGGGCGCCACGGGACAGAACTACGGCGCCAGCGGGGGGGGGGAGCGTTCGCAGCCACGCGACATGACGCGGGCGCCGCGCGCCCGCGCAAACTTTTGCCTCATATCGCCTGACGCCGCTAATTGTAATGAAACTGCTTTGGGGGCTCACTTATCTGATGCGCTCGCCGAACCTTCAAATAAGGTCTGGGACAAAAAAGCGTCCTGCTGGCTCAGAGTGGTCCGGAGGTGCGGGCCTGGAGGTATGGGACGGCGGGCCTGACTCCGGAGTACTGGCCCAGGGAAGCGGGCTGGAGGGAGATGAAGGGAAAGGGAGGAGAAGAGGAAGAGGAGAAGAGAAAGAAGGAGAGTCAGAGATAGTCAGGGAGAGAGAGACAAAGAGAGAAACAGAGAGTAAAGAGAGAGAGAGAGAGCGAGAGAGAGAGAGCGAGAGCGAGAGCGAGAGAGCGAGAGAGAGAGAGAGAGAGAGAGAGAGAGAGAGAGAGAGAGAGAGAGAGAGAGAGGAAAACTGGTGTAATGAAAGACGAGTGTTCAGCAGGATATGTGGAGGAAAACAGGAATATTTGCTACTTGTTTATCAGAGCATTTTCTTCTATCAACTTTGGATCAAAAATTCACCATTTAATATATGGTGAATTTAAATTTTTTTGGATTTTTTTGGAAAATTTTTAATGGATTTAAAATTCACCATATATATATATATATATATATATATATATATATATATATTGATATTACATAATATATTAATAAATAATATAATAATATTGTTGTAGTATTTATTAATTGTTTGACTCAAAGAAAATACGTCACTGAAACAGTGAATGTACCTAATAGATGAAAGAAAAAAATATCCTGCGAATAAAATAAAATATTTGGAAGTGAAGAGACTTCACACAGTTCATACATGTACGTGTTGCATTCATGTTTAGAACATTATAAAGGTTTCGCTCGTTTTGGAGGTCTTTTGGTGAGATACCTCTGATACCTTTGGGTGAGGTAATGTTATCATTGCAAGCATAACACAAAGTAAATTTTACGTAATCAGTTTCATCACTCTGGAATGCCAGCATCCTTCCCTAATAAAATGCGACATGTACACGATTTTATCACTTCGGCCAGGCTGCTCTCGGTATTCCTACACACATAGGATGCGGACGTCGGGATTAAGTGAATAAATATAACTGCATATCAGTTTCCTGCAAAACCACTGAAAGAAGTTCAGTTGCAACGGAGGCTGAGCTACTAGATAACCATGTTTATGATATTTATGGCTTCACACACATACGTATCATGAGTCTTCGCAAACTAGAATGAATATTTACTCATCGCTTCATGGCCCATTTTAGTCGTCGGTTATTTCGTTTATGTAATTTTATAAGCGTCAGATTGTTTTCTCCAAAAATAGAAAAATACGAATTATATTTCTTCTCTCGCAAGGCATTGACACATGTCGTTGAATAACAGAAATGTGGAAGTTGTATCAACAATAATTGTGGTTTTATTCCCCCTCCCCTACTTCAAACAAAAATGGATTCACAATTTCAGTGGAGCTTTTTTAGGGAAGCTTTTATCGTTTCCGCGACGATCGTAAGAGAATTCCCTCCGAGGTATAGAAACGTCACAAGCGCATGTGTGTGTTTACTCCGTTCCGGCAACCGCCAGGAAATGAAACCAAACACCGCGCGCCAGTGGGTGCGACGCTGAATTGGTCCAGCGCACGGGGCGTTGTTCTCCCCTCACCGATGCGAAATGAACTCATTGTGACGTGCGATTCTTGTCTGACTTGTAACTGCCATTCATACACGTTCACCCCCTCCACACACACACACACACATACACACACACACACACAGCGCCCTTCCACTCCGCAACCCGTCAGTCTCTCACAGAATGACGCGCGCCACCGATAATTTTTTTTTTTTTTGAGCGACGTGTGGGAACGTGCGGCGCACGTTATCGTTTTCCGGTGGCGTTTCTGGTGTGGTGGAGGTGGTTTTGTGCGCGCGTGTGTGTGTGTGCACGCAAGAGGGGCCTTCAGGAAGGCCGTCGGCCTCCGGCGTACCGCCCGCTCGCGCGTTCGCTCACGGTGCGTCGCACGGGTGTGCATGCGTGTACGCACAGTGCCGTTCTCGGCCCCGCCTCCTCTCCCGCCCCCGCGCCGCTGTCCCTCTCGCCCGCTCCACTCAGAGCCCCCGAAACAGGGTCTCTCTGACGCGAGCGCAAAACGAGGCACCGCTCTCTGAAATCACGCGACCCGCTTGCTTTCAGTATTTTTGTTTATATGAGAACTAGGGGGATGCTTTTAATGAAATGTCATTTTTTTTCCTTTTCACTTTAGAACGATGCATTTTAGTATATAAATTCATTTTATGTTATGACAAAAGGAAATGGCCAATTTTTATGCGGCATTTATTTCGCATTTTTTGTAGATTTCGACTAATAAGTATTTTTTCACATTTTCCCGTCATTTTTAAGGCATTTTTTGCGGATTCCGTTGATTTTAATATCTGTTTAATGATATTTGCTTCAAATAATATTTACGAGATGCGACAAATTTCTTTACAGAATTACTGAGTAGCTTATGCAATTTCTTCGCTCAGAAATTGTAATGTCAGCAGTTGTGAGTAAGTAATCTAAGATTCATGTGATGCCTTCATCACTGTTGTCGCTTCGGCGGATTTCACGTTAACTGAAAACAAAGATTTTCTGGTTCAGTCCAAACCAAACGTTTGCTATCTGATTTCACTTGAACGAAGGAAAGAAGCCTCGATTACACCGGTAATATATCCAGCAGCTTAACTTGTTCATGTGAACGGGTTTTTATCAACTTTTTACGTCATGTTTCTTTGCTTTTAGGGCATTTTAAAAACATTTTATCCATTTTGGCGATGTTTTAGGTCATAAAAATTCGCCCCTAACGAGAACTATACACCTACGCTTCTCCTATATACCAATCCTACCATACAGTACACATTTATGTACGTTTAATACTTGTTTTTGTGTATACTACCAAACAATAATATTCCCGTTATATTACCTTCACAACAATTTTCGAGGAACACACACACACACACACACACACACACACACACACGTGCGTGCGTGTGTGCGTGTGTGTGTGTGTGTGTGTGTGTGTGAAAATTGCTCTCTTCGAGACTCTGAAATAAAAATGCAATAAAAAATGATTCCAATGCTGTTAACCTCCTAGATATATTGCCTAGTCACATGTTATTATCGTAGATATTACCTCACAGGAGGAAACTTAAATTTCAAGATATAAAATCAAGGCTATAATTTTAGAATATTCTCTTGACCCTTCATTGGGGGTATCTGAAAATGCCAAGAATAATGATAATATAAAAATGAGAATGAATGAGTCTTCTTGTTAAATTCTTACTGAAATGCCAATGTCAATATTTATTCTTTTTAATGCCCCTTGATTCTTCGTTCTTTCCTATTTTCCTCCTCCTCTCTTTCTCTCTCATGAAGAAAAAGCAGCAACAAATAGATCCGTGTTTAATGATGAAATATCAAATAAGTCTTGGAATGTGTGATATGGACTTATCTTTCACAAACCCTTTCCTTAGAAACCTAAGAAAAAGAAGGATTAAACTGATAACTGCTTGTAGATTCGACAATGACGCCAACTAGATTTCCTCGTAATTACAAAGAGAAACGATCATAGCGCTGTGATTCACTAATAGGGCGAACGTTTGCTGTGTGAAGAACTGGCATCCCGTGCTCGCTTGTTGGTGTACAAATATTGTATTTGCTCTCGCCTCTGCATCCGGCGGCGGCGGCGGCGTATCGTTCAGTCCCCTCCTCCCGGGCGCTGTCGCCTCGTGCGTTGCACGCGCTCCTGTGCGGCCGCAGGGGAGGCAGCGTCCGCGTCGGGGAGCCGGGTCCCCAGCGGCCGCCCTTGGGCCAAGGGGGGTGGTTCGCGCCGCGCGCTATCGGCCGCCGCATGTGCATATCGGGGGCGGGGTCGTTGACCGGACGCCCACGGCGGCGCGCGGCGAGGGCGCTCTTCTGGTGTCCGTCGTCGGCGATGGTGGCGGTGGCGATATCGGTTACGCTCTCAGAAATTACATTTAATTTAATTTCCGAATGTTCATGAATTTTAATGTACATTGTACATTAAATGAAGATTAATGGACACGTACATTAAATTTAAAGCTTAAATAAAAATCAATGTAGATTTAATGTACGACTGTTAACTTACTTGTGTACATTAAATTTAATTTACATACATGAAAATTACTTTCATGTACTTTTACAATAAAATTAATGCAGAAATTTCTGACAGTGTACGGCATGGATGAAGGTGGCACGAATATGGGAAAGGAGGTGCTGGTTGCATTGTTTCCGCGCGCGTTAACTGCTAAGGCCCTTAGTCCCGTAAGTGTAGTGGATGTTTTTAACCTCGGAAGATGGCGGTGATCTTCCCCCTTTAGATAGTGAGATCCGGCGCAGACCTACCAGCTAGCGATGTTTTACCCAACCGGGGATCTCCCACCAGCAGGGCAGTGCTCTAGCCGTGACAAGCCCTAAGCTCCCGACCGATTTCCCAGCATTTCTTGTAGTATAGTGCATGTTAGTGTGTGTGGAAATAAGGGATGAGGATAGAACAAGAGTGAAGGAAAGATCGTGCGCGGTTCGTGGCCCGTTTGTTAGGGAACTGCTCCCTCATTTGCTGGAATTGATCGGAGAAACCACGGAAAACTACCGATCAGAGCAGCCGGACGCTAGAAGGACTGAACCCGTCCTAGCTCTGTAGCTAGTGTCGAAAATCCTGCCACCGTCGGGACCCGAACCTAGGACCTCCCAGTCAGAGGCAGTGCAGTGACATAAGTTGATGCCCTGAGCCACCTCTCCCGGTCGTGTTGGTTGCAGTGGGCGTGTGTGGAGGCAGCAGGAAGGTGGTCATTCGTGCGATGGAGATTTACTTGGTGGGCGGGGTCATGTAGAGAGGGGGTGGCACTGGGAGCGGTGACGGAGGTGGAGGTACGGCCGATAGCGACTGTTTTCATGTGAACGGCGTGCCCTGGCAGACAGACGCCGCCGCCGCCGCCTGCCACAACGGCGCCCTTTCTGCAGCTCGCGGGCGCCTATCTTGAGCAAACGGAAGACCCGGACGCCGCTCTCGCGGGGCAGGTGGGGTCTCGCCCGCGCCGCCCGCGTGCAGACGCTGCCGTCGCCGCCCCCAGCTCCTTCTCTGCTCCCCCCCCACACTCCCAAACTCCCACCTCGTCCACCGCCACCTTGAGTGGTCGCCTCCGCATTTTCCATTGATTCATTGATTGATTTTTTCGTGTTTCCGGGCGCGTCAACTGCTTCGGTCATTAGTCCCGTTAGTGTAGTGCATGTTATTTTTCTCGGGAGATGGCGGTGATCTTCCCCCGCTGGATGGCGAGACCCGGCGCCGACCTACCGTCGGCTAGCGGGGTTTCCCCCTAACCACGACTCTCCCACCAACGAGGCACCGCCCCAGCCGGGACAAAGCCCCGACCGGTCTCCCGGTGGTATATGTAGTGGTGTAGTGCATGTAAGTGTGTGTGTGTAAGGGGAGAGGATAGGACAAGGAAGAGGAAGGACAGATCGCGCGGTCCGTGGCCCGTTTGGTAGGGTAATGCTCCGGCATTCGCCTGGTGTTGATCGAAGAAACTCCGCATTTTTGAGTGACAATTCATTCCAAACGGTGTATTAAAAATTGACAGGATGAAACCACTTCCACTGCCGGTTTCACCTACATAACTCATCTCACCCCTCATATATGAAGTTCTTGCGGCCTTCTGATTCTTAACGGTTTTGGCATTCCCTTAACGTACTGTTCATTTTTACAATTGTCAACTGTCCCTTTCTGGGCACTATAAATTTTCTACCAGTACTTTCTTTGGGATTAAGAATAATTCAATCCGTCCACTTTTTACGAAGCGCAATATTTCTACCACCACTGCAACTTCCCTCTCTGTAATGCAATACGCCTTCAGTACAATTTCTGACCGATTGTTCGTATAACCAGTTCCAAACTACGAATTGTAAGTCCACCAGCGCGCGCCTATATGTGTCTTGATTAATGCTGTTGCTTACAACACCGTTATTAGCGTTTTCATTCCCGTCGCATTCATTAGAATCGTTTATTTCAGAAACCCGTCAAACGCCAAATTTGTCATGTCGAGAAAATTGAGAAAAAGTATCCCAATTGCTCCGATTTCAAAATATTTTTTTAATATTAAAGCAGTTAATAAATTATTATTTTTCAGGTAAATATGGAATAAGCGATGTGTCTATCCTCATGGAACAATATTCCACCCCTAAAGCGCATTTTCGATTTTGGCTTTGACGGATTTCTGAAATAAACGATTCTTGACCCGGACAAACCAAAAATCGTCAACCCTACTTTATTGAACTTTGATAACACGTGCCCATTGCTTTTTTATCAAAAACATTCTTTTCGCATTTGGCGACGTTCTCACCATTTAGGCCTTGGACCGTCTCTCCCTCCGCCGGTGCGATTGCCGGTCGTCCACCTGATGAGGCGAGGCGGTGCAGACGTTGCCCTGTTGACACGCGCGAAACACTCTCGATGTCAATGCCCTGTTGGAGAAAAAACTGCGTTCACACAGTTGGCCATTGGATGTTTGTGAACGACATTTGGCTTCCGAGCGATGGAAAAATGAATGATGTCTGCGTTTTGCTAGATACCTGGCAAGTCCTTGTTCTTTGTTTACGTTGTGGTTTCTGAGCCGCTCGCAGTGTCGGGCAATGATGACGAAGACTTTTTGTATCCTGCGAGAGTCATAAGTGGAAAGCTCGTTGGTTTTTGTAATGAGTGGCAAGAATTATTTCTTTTTTTAAGAAAATGAGTGTTGCATTGGAAGAAAAGTAACGCTGTTAGTTATTTGTGAATATCATGAGTTGTTCAATTCAACGACAATAATTGAAATTCCCTCGTACGTTGTATTATTTTTACTTTTGTTTTGATCTCATACATATTCAGCATTATTCTGGATAACAATAACAAAGCTCTCTGTGACGATCAATACACAAGCTAATATTCGTTGGATATTTTTATTGTGTTGATTATATCTAGTTCTGAGCTACTTTTGACTCATTAGATCTGTAGTGTCAGACGTTGATAACTTCCAAGGAGGATAAATTAATTAATGATCTGGTTTTTATTTTACCAACTTGTAATTATTTTATTTCGCTGTCGTGATACGCGCTAATTACTTGTTACTTTTACATGTGTTATCATCTACAGGCTACAGGTTTCATAAAAGTGAAACATATAGAAAAGTATAACTTGATACACAAATAAAGATTAAGTGACAATTATTCATTAAACTTCCAGTAATATTTTATAAAAATACATCGGGTAATATTCAAATATATAGTAAGAAAAAATAGGAAATAATGGTAGAATGCGTTAATTCAATCATTAAATTCCTGGAAACACGCTCATTTTATCATTAGACACCTGCAGGTTTTTTTTCGCAAGAGGTTTGAGCTCTCTTATTCATGTTTTCATCAAATCGTCACAAAAAGTCCTTTTTCGGATCCTTTTAACTTCGTGAAAACATTTCCTGTCATCCTTCAACGCCACGAGAACAAGTGTCGAATTATTTGTTGAGGCGTGAGCAGGTACCCAGCGTTCAGCGAGCAATCCGAACCGCGAACGAAATGATAGGGAACGCGAGCCCTGTTAGCAGATGGAAAGATCTATTCAGCATTTGGGTGGGTTTGAGACATCCTAAGCAGACAGGTCCTGCCTGCAGGCAGTTTGGGCTGCGGTCTCGGGTGTTCCTCATAGTTTGGTCCCTTGCGGGGGGGAAGGGGGATGTAATTGGTTGTGCGGGCACGCACGTATTCACGCACGCACTGGGGCCGGAAGCGACGGCCATAATGCTGCGTATTAATAAAGGGTTTATGTGGAGAACTAAACTTCGGTTCGTGAATGACAGCGGCACAACCTACATCCGGACGCTTAAAGCGCGTTCGAACAGGAAGAACGTGTTCTCAGACCGGACTGAAACACACGTGAAGCAGATAATGATTCCTGGCAAGAGCATCTTGGCTAACGTTTTCGATGTGTGATATGAAATGATGTCTATTATTCCTCATTATTTCTTAATGAATCATTAACGAAGTTGCCACTTTGAAAATAAAAACATATTTCATTTCTTTAATGGACCGCTAGATTGTACTGTGTTACAGATATGCAACCTTGGACCAAAATTATCATGATAAACATTTCCTACATCTTTTATTGTTTCGAATTTTAGACACCCAGAACGTGGTATTCTCGTATTGTAGATAATTATCGGTTTGTTTTATTTAAAGCTAAACAACGAACATTTCTTCCCATTCTTTATATTTCTACGTCCAGCTCTTCGTGATGACACGATTAGAATTCAAATGAAAGAGTCGGCTTCCGCGCCCAGGGGCAGTAACTACTTGGCTGTCCGGGAAATGCCGCCTCCTAGGCACAGGTTTCGGTCGCCATTGTGCCCTGAGGAAGGTCGCAGAATAGGGGACGAAACGTTGGTATCTGTGCCTAGGACGCGACGTCTCACGGACGGCCAAGCAGTTATGATTACATGTGATGTAGATAAGTGAGGGAGCAATGAGGCTGAAATGATTGTCGGAGAATGTCCCTTAGGGGGCGGTGTGAATGGTTCCGCGTTGGGAAAGGGAACAGGGAAAGGAATGCGGGTTGCGAGGAGTGTGAGGGAACAGGCGCGGCGAACAGTGGGTTGACACCCAGCCACACAGCCAACTTAGTAACCACATTGCCACACCTCCCCACAACATCGCCGTCATTTTCGGGATGTGTCATTTGGGTCGTCGCCACTTTCATCACTAGAGACCGACATCACTAGAGACAACGAAAAAATTTGATATTGTGGTAGGATGGCGACGATTCGCCAAGATTACAAATTTGAGATTGGTAAATATAAAAACAAAAAATATGTAATTACATAAAAGTTATTTGAGTAATTACATATTTTTTGTTTTATATTTACCAATCTCAAATTTGTAATCTTGACGAATCGTCGCCGTCCTACCACAATATCAAATTGTTTCGTTTCATATTTTTATATATTCAGTACTATATCACATATTTTACATATTTTGGTATTTTCACAATTTATTTGTTTATTCTATCGATTTCCCTCAATTTGATTACATATTTTTATGAAAAGTATTTCTTTTACAAAATGAGCATTTTTTTCCTACATTATTACTTCGTGCTGTCAACTCCAGCTGCCCTATATGAAAACGAAGGATGTTTTCACAGTTCGGCGCGCTTGTTTCTGTTTTCTCATTGACGGGAAGTGCGCGTCAGCGACTGAGATCATTTTCACCTTTGGTGTGAAAAGTATAACTGACGCCGCGGGTCGTGACCTTTAACCTTAATTTCAGAGAACCATTGGCTATCGCCAACGTTTAACATTCAATGAGAGTTCAAGCTGCAGCGATTGTGTGATGGTCGTACCTATCGCCAGTTTGCACGATATGACGTTAATATATTTATTGCGTTAAGTTAGGCTGCAAAACTATGTACCTGGATAGCAATAAAAGAAGCTTATACTACTGACGGGAAAGTTGTATGGTGCAAGTTTTGCATCAACTTGTACTCTCCAAATGATTCTTAAGATGTTTATATTATTTTTAATGTTTGTTTAGAAAATTTTGTATAAATGTCATTTTGTATAATGTATTTGTGTTATATAATTTGTGAATTTTAATATTACATGTTATTGCCGATTTTACATATTTATTACATATTCTCACTGTTTTCATTACATATTTATGTACATATTTTGACTTTCATACTACATATTTTTCCGATCTCTATTCATCACCACTATATTCCCCATCAGTACTATCTCGGACTCGATTGATTGATTCATTGATGATTCCGGGTGTGTCAAGTGCTAAGGACATTAGTTCCATGCATGATTTTCCCTCGAGAGACAGCGGTGATCTTCCTCCACTGAATGGTGAGATCCGGCACAGATCTGCATCGGCTTGCAAGGATTTTCTCCATCCAGGTATTTCTCACTAGTAATGCGACATCGATAAAAAAACATCGATGTTACTACGAAATACCTCCACTGTCGCGACTTGAAACTGGGATCTCCTACTCGACCATCATTTGCTGTAAGTGATTCTCACCGCATTTTCAGCCCATCGTTGCCGAACAAATTTCTGCTGCTACCTCTTCCACAATTTCCACCGTCCCCGCCTCCAATGCCGCCGTCCCCCCCGCATACACGTCTCGACAGAGGCCTCTCGCCCATTCAAACTCCGCCGCCGCCTCCGCCTCCACCGCGCCGCCGCCATCGCCGCCCACACAAAGCCCATTCACAGCGCTATGCCCTTGAGCAGCCCGCAGGCCCCGCCCCCGCCGACGCCGCCTCTGCGGGGGCGGGCGGGCGCGCCGGCCCCCCCCCTCGAGAGGTGCGGTGTCGAATTTTTCACACGTTGCGAATTTTTCACACGTGGCAGCCCCCCCTGCGTCCTTGCCTCGCAACCAGAGAGAGGGAGAGGGGCGGAAAGAGAGGGAGAGAGACGGAAACACGCCGGGAGAAATGGGGAAGAAGAGGCGGTGGTGTTAAACGCCCAGTTCCTGCGCCGCGACGGTGTGGGAATCTCCGAGTAGTACAGTGCGGACCGTTGTACCTTGTGAAACCAGATCAGCGTGCCCGACACGTTGTCAGCTGTTGGCGACGGGTGACAATGATACTTTCATCTGGATCTCTGAATGGTTTCATTCATATCGTCCGTGGCGCGCTATTTTTCCTATTCTGCCATCTGATGCGCCATTTGTGAAAGAATTACAGTCTTTGTTTGACTGTCTTGCTTACTCTTCAAACAATTACTTCTCCGTTCTGGAGTAATAAATATTATATTGCAATTTTTTCGTAAACATGCGTTGGTGAGTTAGTAAACATGCTAACGTACATGTTAACATCCGTTATTTTGCTTCAAGTAATTTCGCTACGTTTTCATTTCGAAAATCTCTTAATTTTCAAGGAGCAGAACACAAAATTATATTTCATGCTGCTAATCGTGCGTCATAAGTATTGCTTTACTCGGAATTTCGTAACTGTGGTGGCGCAGCATATATCATTAACAGGAGAAGACAAAATCATTATGCATTCTTAAATTTACTCTAACCTATCTTATCACGCTCCTTAAATACATACTTTTAGGTATACCGAAATACATTATAATATACATTATAATGTACTGAACTGAACTAATTTTAAGCGGGCTCCTTTGTGAAAAAGATTATTTCCCTAAAATAAGATGGTAAGAAAATGAGACCAATATTCACATTGTTGTCTTTTCGCGAATCTTTCTTTCTTAGTTCCTGAACTTCAAAAATCTTGAATTTACATCATTATCATTAAATTTTTTATATGCTATTAGACACTACTTGTACGGATTCTTCTTATTCTGTTCGCATTTGCTGATTTGGTGACCTTTCTTCCTCATATTGGCATTTCACTTCGTTTTATTTCGATTACTTCGCCCGCATCAATAATGTGCAAGCGTATTTCGTGCAAACTATTTCATATAAAATAGTTTACAACCATATTTCTTTCTCTGGTAACTGAGTTTCGTTTATGGCACTGCATTCACCCGGATCCTTTATTTTATTTTGTTTTATTTTTCTTCCCGTTCGATGTTCGTCTTTTCGGAGTTTTGAAAGAAACAATGTGCATACTAAAAGTTTTCTTTCGAAGTTGTTACTTCAACATTAATTTTGATTACATTTCAGAGTAATTAGACATATCACGTATCAGTCAAGAAAACAACTAAAACATCCGCTACACGTGAACGACAATGCAAGGCGTTTAATTAAAGCAAAAATGCGAATTTATTTTCTTCAAAATAGCTTAATCAATAATGAGTCCCATACTTTGGAATGAATTCGCAATAACAGAGTTTACCACTGTAGGTGAAGGAATATCGTTATTTAATACATTGTTGTAATGACAATACCTTTATCATTAAATTAAAGATAAAGGAAAAACATTTCATTGAACATTATTATAAAATGTATATCGTTTGCTACTACGTGTAATATATCCCTATATACAATATTTGAGTATCTCCCGAGTGTGCAGATGTGCGTGCGTTCGATTTCCGTCATTCACGGCTAAACCACTTCCAGTGCACCAATCGAGACAAATGAAGTGTAGACGCGTCTCAGTCTCCTAATGGGGAACTGATAATTTGTTTACGGATCCGGCCAGAAGATTCAAAGATCCAAAAACGTGGTTTTGCGTGTTTTATTTAGCGCTGCGATCCTAGTGGGTAGATGGAGAATTAATACGATACCGACTAAAAAGATCTATGTAGGTGGCGTTGATTAAACCCCAGTACCTAGGGTTATTTTCACTCCGCAGCACCATAATTTCCATGAGGTTGGCACCTTGATTGTTTACAAAGCAGCCATATGAAATGGAAACCGCGCGGCAGAATTTGTAAGATATGAAATATTTCATGAGTATTTTTATAAGAAATTTGCACATTGACTTGGAACATTGAATTTGAAAAATATGAATTAAGTAAGAATAAAACCAGAAAAGTAAGTACTGTACTAGAGAAAATACATTTCTTAAGAGCGCGAAGATCAATTTCCAATTTAATGTGACTTATAACGTATTCATCTTATTCACTTAAATATACAAAATTGTAACCTTTTAATGGTTATATATATTCGCCTACAGAACACAAATAAGACTGATTTTGTGGAGTTTTAAAATCTTAAAAAATTAGGGGGGAAAATCTGGATGTTTCAGCAATTCAGGGGAAGCCAATGTAGTTGTAGAAGCTTTTGCGAGAGAATTTTCCGAACTTTGATTGACAATGATCTTATAATAGGAATACAGAATAACGCAGAAGAATAGGTTACAAGTGATTATTTATTTTCAGATTTGAAAACAAAACGTAAAAAATATAGTTGTGTTAAATTCTAACTATTCGCATTATTCATTCCTACAAGTATTTTTACGGCCATTATAATTTTGAAATTGCAATATTACCTATTGATATCCCGAGTGGAGGTAATATACAAGGCCATTGGGTGTTATGAATTTTTGAACGGAAGTATAACATTACTACTACGATTATAACAGGAACTTACGATTCATTGATAGGTTCAATGGCGGATACTATAAGAACATATTTCAACAAAGCTAAGCATGAAAGAACTGAAGTATTAAAGAAATTTTCAACAGATGACAATACTTTTAAAACAGTTTACAGCATCGACGACGTCACATTCAACTAGCAATGTTAATATTAAGATTTTTCTGAGCTCTGATTATTTGTTGCCTTTAATAATTCATTGAAATTTTGTAAAGGGGTGCTTCGTAGACTGAAGTCGCCATAGCGTCCACAGTCGCTTTGAGGTCGCAACTCCTCCTCACCGCGGTGGCCGCGACTGCCGTCGTTTGATTGGCGCTCCAAGCATTTGCCGCTCCACCTATTCCAGCGGCGGCCGCGGCGAGGCCTGCGGGGGCGGCAGCCGCGGCCGACAATTCAAGGCCGCCTGAATAATTCGCGGGATAAATTAAAATTTCAGTCAGGGGGCCGCGGAAGGACCGCGCCGGGCCGCGCGTGTGGGCTTTCGCAGCGTTAACGACGGGGAAGGACGTTTCTTCCGGTTCGCGGAGCGCCAAAGGGTCCGGTTCCGTTTGCGTCGAGTGGACGAGTCGGGCGGGGGAGAAACCGCGCATTTTCCTTTCGCGACGGGGCGACCCCGGCTCGCGCTTCTCCGAATGGCAGTAGAAAAGCCAGCCAGATCGGATCGGTGGGCAATTAAGGCGGTGCTTTCGGGGTTGTAGAATCGTTACCCTCTGTCGCTTTGTTCTAGAAATGCTTAGGTTGATTTCTTGCTAATTGGTTTGCTGCGTAGGTACGTCTTCCTGGAGGTAGGAGCCGGATTCCATTTTGTACATATTGAACTTTTTGTTAAAGGAGAAAATTGTAGAAAGTAGAAAGTGTGTCATTACGACTGACATGTTTCGATTATACTTACCGGCAAATGGATCCATGCAATGCTTTTCTTAGTTTTATGAATTTAAGGAATACATAAACATATCTTACACATTTTGAACAATAAAGAGAGCCTTATTGAGAAGCAATCTCGTTTCGTACCTTTGCAACCATATTTCGTGATAACAGAAATCTTATCGCTGGTACAGTATTTCGTTCATATAAGACCTTTTACTCGCGTTCCCTAAAACATATATTGATTGACTTCTCATACCCTCACATACGGATTGGTCTCTCCTTCTTTGATACAAGACAGTCTAGAATAGACAATTGAAATACCAAGCTCTTTTGACAAAAAAATCAAGGAATGCGCAACTTGATATTTGTAACATTGTTTAAAAATGTATCGTTTTCTTACACGTGATACCTTCAACCATTTGGTATAGCATTGCTGTATCATTTGATGAGCTATGTAAAGTAACATCACTTGTAAAAGAGAGAGTGCTTGAACGATGCCCATTTACGTCATTTGCACCTGATCTTCCAACATGGAGGAAAGAAGTACTATTTCATTCCTTAAAACTTCCGCATACCGAAGGAATGAAGAGACTCTCACTTAAAGTGCCTTTCCCAACCACCTGTTTTTCTTCACCCTCTCTCTTCTGTCATTATATTTTGGTTAAGAAAACAATTTATTATTTTAAACCCGCGTCTTTTCCCTTCTTATTTCGTAAAACAGATACTTATTCACATATTCTTCGCAAATATAGACGTTCAAACAATATTTAATCTGGCTATTAGGAAACTGTTCGCGAGGTTGGAAAATAGAAAGATTACAGTAGAGATTTTCCGGTTTTGCAGCTTTGGATGTGGAACTGAATAAACTTTGTCAGCAGATGGTTTTGCGGGACCTCCTCGCGACTCCGTAATCCGCGCGCAATGGGCTGGGAAAAGCAGACGGAAGAATAGCGCGATTGTATGCGGAGCCTGAAACAACACAGAGATCTCCCTCAAGCGCCTCTCCATGTGGCCGCGAGGTCGGGGTGTAATGGTGGCCTGGGGATTAACTTGGGCAGCGCCTCGTGCATTGTTCGCGAGCGGACGTCGCCTCCGGCAGCACGCCGCGGATGCTGGGCAGATCACCCCCTCGCACTCTGAGAAGATGTGCGAAACAGTTGTGAGGTTTGGTTCCTGGCGCGTCAGCTACTTAATAGGTTATTACTTACCTACGTATAGTAAATGTTACATCTCGCGAATTGATGGAGTTCCGCCGGAATTTGAGATCCGAGGCAATTAATTCATTAGTGTTTATGGTGCCTTAACTACTAGGATCATTACACCCATAAGTGTATGGCGTGTTTTTATCGCGGGAGGTGACGGTGGTCTTTCCCCGCTGGTTGGTAGAATCCAGCGCCGAACTATAAGTCGGCTAGTCTGAGTTTTCCCCAACCAGGTACCTCCCACCAGCGGGGCACCGCCCCCGCCGGGACAAGCTCTAAGCTCCCGACCGGTCTCCCGGCATCTGTGATAGTGTAGTGCATGTAAGTAAGGGGTAGGATAGGACAAGGAATGGGAAGGAAATATCGCGCACGGCCCGTGGCTCCTTCGTTAGGGTACTGCTCCGGCATTCGCCTGATGTTGATTGGTGGAACCACGAAAAACTACTGATCAAAGTAGTCGGCCACTAGAATTCTCCTCCAGACGGCACACAGAGTGTAATTTTGATGGTCTAAGAAGAAAAAAATTAATAACTCTCTTCGAAACGAATTTCTCGCAGTTTTTGGAGGTCGGTTGTGTAAATAATGCACGAAAAAAAAACAATAAATTTGTTTGTAGAACTTAAATTTTTACGAAATATTTTTTTAAATATTTAGGAAAGTTGAATACTTGTATTAGCCCTGATGACGATATACGTTTGTCAAACGTTTCATTTGTTTAATATTATTGTAGATAACATTTAAATTTTACAAAACATACTCTACAAGAAAAAGAAAACGAAAGTATACAACAATAAAATTCTGAAATAAAAAAATAAAAACAAAAAATAAAATGAGAGGAATTTATAACAAATTACTTTGAATCACTACTCGCTTATTCTTCTAATAGTGATTCTTCTGAATATACCATCTCTTTTGAGCCATTCTACTAGGTTGATTTGTTGTGTGTGATGAATCAGCTTCGTATTCGTTAACTAAAATTTAATTTAGACAATTTTGTTCTATGAACGGGTATCTCATTTCTACAAGCAGAGAAGTTCAATACTTAAGCCTTTAGTATGAGAAATATTTCTCTCTTAGTCTACGTTTCTGAAGTTGTTTTCTTCTTGAAAATTTTGGCAAAATGTGCAATTTCAATATTTTGAACTGACCGACATCCATTTAACGGGAAAACCAAAAATTCTCTTATTTTGTGGAGTAAGTGGGGTTTTGCATTCCAGAGATTTTAAATCTGACATCTGAGTGCGATGAAAAATGAAATCATGATTTTCTTGTCAGTACTAATAACTGATTTTCGTAAGAGAATGGAGTTAGTGGGCTTTTGATATAGCTGCTTCAATATTTTTAATACAAAAGAAATTGTTTGGGATTGATGAACAAATGTATGTAAAATGTTTAAAGAAAAATTAACATAAAATCTAAACGAATACATTGTTTTATTTGTGTATATAATTCTTAGTTTTTTTGAGAATTATTGGAAGTTTTGGCTGTTTTAACAGATGTGGAAAAAAATTGATGGATAATCATCGCTATATTTGGAAATCATGGTAGAAAGTGCTGTGCTTTATACGACTTTGTTTACAAAATATTAACAAACAGTTGAGTGTGATATAACGATTTTTTACCTGTCTAGCTGGTAATCAAAACATGACGTGAAGACTGTTGAAAGTTGATTTAAACGGGTTTGTTTAAAGGTTTTCTGATGAATATGTATTTTATGGATAGTGAAATATTGACTGAATTAGTATATGCTGAAAAGTCTATATTTTATTGAAGAATGTAAATAGCCAGAAACATTTCCTTAACATATATTTTAATTCCTTAGTGGTGGTACGTCACTTGAAGTAATAGCAAGTACGCACTGCCGAATAAGTTTATATTATCAGATAAATGCAAGGGTTTTGACAAACACTATACAACACACGAATCCACATAACCTTTGCCACACAATGAATAATTTATCAAGTAATTAACAAGTTTAACATTTACAAAGTTGTAAACATGCATGTAAATGCGGACGCTAGTCAATTGGTCTCCAACTAAAATTTGTTTTAAAATGGTACGTCATTGTGGTCCTGCAGGATCTCTTTGGTAGAAGACTACATCACAACACCAGTCAAATATGTAAAAACTAGGAGTGAAGACTCCTCTCGGATATTATTCCGTCCGTAGTTTATGGACATTTATAAGTAATGATGAAGCGAATTCAGATTTCTATGGGACTTCGCAAAATGTTTACTGATGTTATCAACTCGCGATACTCTTTACATTATCACACTTTACATTATTTCTTTAAAAATGTTGACGTCCCGTTCTAACGCACTGATTTACTCCCGATCTAACGCACTGATTTCTCAATTTCACTCTCACTACATTTAGAAGATGCATATTTAAAGCGGCGTATTCAAAAGTAAAGAATCTTCATCGCTCCGAAATAAAAAATCGACATCGCAAATAATTTGTCGTTCAGAGAGACAATTTATTTGTTTAGCCTCAATACAATAAATTACATCTATTTTAAGTAGTGGATGATGAAATTCTAAAGCTGAGTGAAGTGAATGCGAAGCATTCGATATACTTGAATAGGGAAGCAAGTTATTTATGAGAGAAAATGAAAGGGTTGGACGCGTTGAGGAAGAAAAGAGGCTACCTAGTGAGCTTTGTTATGGACGCGTTGTTGCTTACGAAAGGAGCATAAGCCGAAAAACCTGCAACTACGCTAGTTACCTTGCCCTTCCCTTTCCAGGCGTCCCGGAGGGTTCTCGTAATTGTTCTGTTTTCCTCCCTTCCCTTAAGGCACGTCTGCTATGCAACCGCCTTGTTCTCGCGATTAGCGTACCTGTCAGGCAGCAAGCAGCGCTTCTACCATCTGCATTTCCACATCCTCTACAGCCCCTGCCATTTCTTCTTCATTGCTTCTGCCAACATTAGCCGCTTTAAGCTTTAGGAACATAGTTTGATGGCTTTTCACGTTGTCAATACTTGTTACTGTATTGATCTGTATTCCTTTTTCGTAAGAAACATTTCGTCAGATTTTCATATTTTAATTTGACTTAAAAGGAGTTTCATAAAGAACACAAATAATTTTGATGTTATAAAATAAATTATCGTGTCTCGATCAATGTTCTGTTTATTTAGTTTTGATTTATGTATTCTTTATTTTGTGAACCAATCCCACCGAGAAGTGGGAGACCTTTGCCCTCAAGAGATGTACTTGGGTTCAAAATAAATAAATAAAATTTAATGATATAAACTATATTCCAATTTTAAAAGATGTTTATGTATAACATCCATCTGAATCCATAGAATTCTATGATAATTGATATTCTCCTACTATAGTAAATATTAATATTATTATAAATATTAATATAAACATTACAACTTTTATGATTGTCCGTGTTTATTCTTATCATTCTCTTTACTCCAAAAACAAATATTTAAGTCCCCTTTACAAATACATATTCAGGAATAATCCATTTAGCAAAGAATCCTATTAAAGGAAAAGGCCAGAAGAGGCATACAGTCAGTCCGTGTTTACCAAATGCAGTTCTAAAACAAATTCAAACCAGACGTCACCCCTCAACTGGTCCCCTCTTGCTTCGTATGATTTTTATTTCGAATGATGTTGAAAATGAAAAGTCATAGAAGTCTGTAGAAAGGTGTTTTAAATGTTAGACCAGAATCACGAATGGAAGAACATTAAAAATGGATTTAAAATAAGCGTTCAATCTTGCATTTGTAATCAATTAAGAATTTGAAATCGGAGGATATGGTCAAAGTGTCAGTGATCCCTACAAACAAGTGCATTCAACATCTTAGGAGAAATTTTTCCTCAGGGAACCACGCTCTGATGGTTTTGGCACCTTGCCTGGCGTGGGTATAATTTCGGTGATGCAATTTGCTCAAAAAACAGTAACGTTTATAATCGTATATAAATATAACAAACGTTAACTGATCAATCAAATGTTTTCTGCTTTGTGAGTACCACATTTGTCACATCCTACAAAGCAGATAATATTTTATTTGATTGCCACTTGTTCATAACCGGCACTGAAAATGTCCTGTAATTTGCTCGAAAAAAATGATTTACCTACCGCCTCAAATGTTGTCGAACACAATTGACCTCAAACACCTCTTTAATTTTTTTTCAAGCTTTTAATCGGCTGAGATTGTTCTAGACATCAACCTGCTCTGATCGGTAGTTTTCCGTGATTTCTCTGATCAACACATGCGAACGCTGGAGCAGTACCCTAACAAACGGGCCACGGACCGCGCGCGATCTTTCCTTTCTCTTCCATGTTCTATCCTCCCCTCTCACTCGCATTCATTTACTCTCATATGCTCTACACTATCACACATTTGAGGAGAATAGTCCGGAGCTTACAGCTTGCCCCGGCTGGGGCGGTGCTCCGCTAGTGGGAGATACCTGAATGAGGAAAAGCTCGCAAGCTGACGTGTGGATTGGTTGCGGATCTCACTTTCCATCGGGGGACAAACCTCACCCTCGCCCGATACCCGATAAAAATATACACTACACTTACGGGAATAATGACCGTAGCCGTTGATACTTCCGCAAAGAAGTCATAATAAATCAATAAAGCTCTTAAATAATTTGTTTCAAGTGTACCAATCAATATGTATCCCAAGGCTCCACAATCACTGGCACTTCGGTGAGCCGCAACATTGGCGTCGCGGCGCGGCGGTGGCGTTTTCTGCCGTTGCGGCGCGCGGCCTAATGACGCCGTGTTTCTTCGCCGCCGTGCGGATTTACCCTCATTACCTTCCTTCAAACGAGGCGCGTCCACTAAAACTGGTTCAGGAGCTGCCCGACGCCACTCGCCACTCGGCGCGTCGCGTCGCCGCCACGACGCGCCAACGCGCACTTACGGGACGGTGCCTCTTGGCTATTTCGCTGTTTCCACGCACGGCGCACGGCGCTTTCATCGTTGCACTATGTTTTTTTCTTCTTTATTTATTAAGGTCACATAAAGTTCATGAGTGACCACATAGTTTGTACGTACATAAGATTAACAATATTTGAAAAAAAACGCGATATCATTACAATTATTACAAAATGATACAAATCTTTTGGATAAATCTTTGTACATCAACGTGTGATAACAATATGATGATACAATAAATTGATACCTAATATTCAGCGTTATAAGAAAGGAAGAAACAAAAGAAACACTTGAACACTTGCTATAAAAATCATATTCCAGGAATATTTGATGAATAGTTTAGCTTATTTACATTTTATTATTCTCAACAATTTTTTACTACATTTTGTGAAATTACCTATTTAGTCTTTTTAGGAATACCTGAAATTAGTATCTAGGGCTAAGTAACTTATCCATTATTAAATGTAATTTGGAATACATGGCTTTTATTAAACTATCATAATGTGTTTTAAAAATAAATAACTTCAGTTGCTTGTCATATAATTGAGTTACTATACATTCTTTAAAAGTCGCACCATGTTTTTTGATTGTCCGCTTCTTTTGAAATTGTTTGTTTACCTAGTTCGACAAATATCTTTCAAGATTTTTAATTTACATAATTTACATTCAATTATTTTTAACGTACTAATGCATTGAACACAAGTTATAATTGTACAGGTAGTTCTAGGGAGGGATTTATAAGTAGATCAACTATTTTATTTTTTGAGTACCGAGATTGAATTCTGGGAAAATAGTTAGGATTTATTTGTCTATATTTTGAGGGGATCATTGAACAGTTCTTTCTGAATTGATTGTCGGCTACCACCATGGTTTCTGGAAACAATACGTTTGTTTATTTAGCGAGTAGTTGAGTTAATATATATATATATATATATATATATATATATATATATATATATATATATATATATATATATATATAAGCATGTTAAATTTAGAGCATTTTCAGATTAAGTAAGTTTTTGCGTAGTGCACTTACACTCCTACAATACTTCACACGAGTGTCATTCGGTACTGTTTCTATGACTTATAAATTGAATCTTTTCGTGGCAATTGACATGCAGGATTCAGCCAAGGCCACCTAGCGGACAGCTCCCTAACTTTACCCTCGCATGCTGCCGCAGGTAGCTGTGGCTACCAGTCCGCCTGCGAGGGGGTTCTGCACTAGTCAACTAGGATCAAAGTAAAATTACGATCCAATTTATTTTACATATTATTCCACGAAAAAAACTACGAATAATAAAATAAATTGAAACTCACAAGCATATTATAATATCAAATGAAATGCTAATGTACACAATCGAACGAAACATTTACTAGAACGATTCTCAATGATTAATCAAATGTTAATACTCTGTTTGTAAACTTCTCCGTGATTGGTCAAGAATCTGTATCATAATGAAATCTGTATCGTAATGAGTAACATTATGCAACTGGTTGCAGCCATCAAATCACGGCATTATACCATGGTAGTAGAAAAAGATTCGATTGATCAATCAATTAATGTGGCAACAATAAAGCAGACACCTAAATACCAAAAATGAACTTCCCTGTCGTCTGTGAACGAGTGTTGTGAGAGATTTCGCGGGTTCGAACCCGATCGATCGTGGATTTTTAAGGGCGAAAAAATCCTTCGTACGCCTTCCTTCGGAGGGGAAGTAAAGCCGGCTGTCCCATGTTAGTACATTTACTGCATGTAAAAGATCCTCAAGCCTAAATGATGCCTCTGAGCTAAATTCAAATCGCCTGTTTCGACGCCCAAGTAATACCTTCTTTCTCTTGTTGAAAGGAGTGTAACGAAATTTGCGTGGTCAGACGGAAGAGCAGGCCTCATGGCCTGAGTCTCACCACGTAAAATAAGGCAAATTCAATTCAATTTCGCTGTCAGACGTCTGTCTCTAGTGCTCCCTGGTACCGCTACAGCCCACTGCTTCTTGTGAGGTCCAAATTGCTGCGAAATAAGGTCTCCAATTTGTTCAATGGATTTAGGTGCGAAGCGCAGCAACCCCCTGCTAATGGCTCAAATGAAAGTTCCTCGCACGCTTTATTGTTTCGAGAGGGTGTTGCTTCCTGCTGCTTCCGCGAGGGCTGCGGAACAAGACGCGTTCGCGAGTTGGCTCTCGTCGGCCCACTTTGTGTGTGTGAGTGTGTGTGTGTGTGTGTGTGTGTGTGTGTGTGTGCGCGCGTGTGTGTGTGCGTGGTATTTATCTGCGCAGTGTATTTGAATAAACGCGTTATTGTAGCGTGTTCATGAAATTTTGGACGAAGTCCATGAAAGTTCATACAGAAGATCTTATGGAATTTTATTCTGGAAATGTAACAATGCAGAGATTTGCATGCGAAATAATTTTATAAAAATACTTTGGAGTTTGGATGTTATCCTTTAATTTTACTTGTAGCTATCGATAAACTTTCTGTTTAATGGTTATATTCTGGAGGTTGTTCTCTAATCTACAGCCCAGTATTTGCTATATTTGCTATACATTTTGCAATGTGTCTGTTTTTTCGTTCATTCTAAGCTCGTTAAAAGTACATTTACACTTTATAGTACTCTTTTTTAATACAAAAGTGAATAAATACTTTATAATAAACAATTATTATTTTCCCAATCCCTGTCGAAATACAGAATTCTGTTTTGTATTAAGTTCCATGAGTTTCCTTATGTAAGAACAGATGCAAATCTAACCGGAAGATAGACGTGAAAATGTGTGACTAGGAACAAATTTAATAAACATTTCATTATGTTTTAGAAAGAAAATGTTTTTAAACAAACGATTAGAGGAAGTTCGACTGAAAGGAGTTACGGACAAATGGTTCTGACGACGCAGCGTGCAATATTCCAATGCCATGACAGCAGTGACCAGAATTTTGTCTTAACTGTCAAGAACGGGAAAATAAATTAATTATTTCCTATTACTACTGCTCAAATGAGTTTATTCACCTCCTATCTCCTTAAAACATAGCGTTAACATCCACTTGTGGTAAGTCAGGTCACAATAAACTAGATTTTGTTGAAAATGTATAGAATTATGAGTCATCTTTCTTTTTAAATACTCAAATTGAGCACACCATTTTAAATATTATACTTATATAATTAATGAGAACTTCCAAATTGGCTATCATATTATGCATCTTCCACTATTAATACCGGAATATGAGTAAAAGTGTGTCCATAAGTAATAAATAAAAACAAAATGATTCGAAAATACTTTACCTGATAAGAGACTGACCTGAGAAGTCAGCAATAATAAGTTGTAAGGATAGTTGAATCCACAATTATCACTGGAAATTTCGCGTAATTTAAAGAGCAGAAAATATTTATGAATTATAATAGAAGAATACTTGACCCCTTCTCAATCAATGCAAGAGAGCGCTGGTAGGCCACGCGAATAAATTTCATTTGGATATGGAACAGAAAAAAACATCACGAAAATCACTGCACTTGAGACAGTCAACAAAATTTATTCCCCTTATTACTATGTTATATATTCAAAATCTCATTTAATTAAAGTCAATACCTTGAATTTGTTAGGAAATATTTAATGTTACCTTTGTTTTCCATAATATATCTCGTCTTGACAACTCGCACATCTTTGTGCTTTCACAGTCACGATGCATCATCGTAAACACGCTTGTAGGATTACGTAGACGTCCAAGAAACTTTGTCATTGTCACTTTCCTAGAGCGCAACGCGTTTCTATCCACTATTTCCCTCTCAATTAAACCTCCATCTCCTGGCTATTACGCGAGGCACTGTGGTTCACCAGCCATTTAACACGCGTTCCCTGGGGACCCTGACCACGAAGCAGCTGGAAGAGGTCTCCGGTCTCCCAGCGGGAGGCGAGGCGGCGACTCGGCGATTCATTTGGGGGCCGACGCGGTGTGTGTGTGCGCGCGCGTTCTTGTGAGGGCATCTATGTGTGTGAGAATGTGTATCCGCGTGTGTGTGTGCATCCTGTCGCGCACCGACAGGCGCTGCAAGGAGTAATGCGCGGTGGATGACGTGGGGGCAGGGTGGTGATGGGTGTGAAGTCGCTGGAAGGTTCGGAGGGGCGGGGTGATGGGAGCCGGATAGAAGCAGTGCGATGTGGTAGGATGTAGTGTGGTGAAATGCGGGCGGGGTGGGGCGGGGCGGTGCGTTGCTGGGGCTGAACGGGACGAGTGGGCGGTTGACAGGGGGCGAAACGGGGCGAGGTGGGGCGGGGCAGAGCGGGGCGAGGCGGAGTGGGGCGGGGCGGAGCGGGGCAGACTGTGGCAGGGCGGGTGCCCGGAGCGGTGCCCGGGGCAGGCGGGAGCGGGGCAGGGCGGGGCGGGGAGGAGCGGAGCGGAGCGGGGCAGGAGCAGGGCGGAGCAGGGCCAGGCAAGGGCAGAGCCAAGGGCAGAGCCCAGGGCAGAGCAGGGCGGAGCAGGGCGGGGCGAGTTGGAGCAGGGCAGAGCGGGGCGGAACCTTGGGGCCAGAGCTGGGCCAGGCGGGGGCGGAGCAGGGCGAGGCAGGGCAGCCGGGATTGGGGCGGGCGGAAGGAGCAGAGCGAGTGGGAGCCCAGGAGCAGGCAGGGCGGGAGCGGAGCAGGGCGGGGCAGGCAGGGCCCGGGGGCGGAGCCCGGGGCAGGGCGGGGAAAAGCCGGGGCAGAGCGGGACGGTGCGGGGCAGGAGCTTCTGGGGATCCAGCGCAGGGCAGGATGGAGCGGGACGAAACGGGGCGGGCAAGCGGACGGGGGCGGGGGTGAAGCGGGGCGCGGCGGAGCAAGCGGTGTGAGGCAGAGCGGGGGAGCGGGGCGGGGTGGGGCGGGACGTTGCGAGGTGGAGCGGGGCGGGGCGGTCCGGAGGGAGGAGGCCTCCCAAGCGAGGCGCTGAGGAGCTGCGCAGCTTCCCCGACCTGGGACGCCGTGACAAATGCGGCCGTTGACTCCCGCGGCCAAAGTTCACCCGTGTTACTCATCCGCTCGCTATGGGGTGGCTCTTTAGCAATTCCTCCTTGTCCTAATTTGGCGCTCCGCCGCAGCCTTCCCAGGACCATGAGTCTTCGGCCGTGACGCGCCGCAAACGGGGCGGACGGCGGCGGCGGTGGCGGCGGAAACGACGACGGTGGCGGCGGCGGCGGCGGAGGAGGAGGAGGAGGAGGAGGAGACGGAGGAGGTGGAGGTCCTTGTACAATGCTGGGGTTTCATCGCCTCGGATGTTTGTTTGTTTTGCGTTATATAGAACAGCTGTTCATAAGCAAACGCCCTGTGCTCCGGTTTATTTGCGATTCACAGGACTCGCCCGCCCGGCCAGATCGAAAGGCGGACGGGCGCGCGGTGCGGAAATTTCCGTGACCTGTTGGCGAATTGGGGCCGCTCATTACTCGCATCCTTCAAGGAAGGAATTTTGCTTTCATTCCTTATCTGGTGTTGGGCGTGAGATAGCCGCTAGACAGGACACCTTTTTTTTGTTATTCTCACCAAAATTCTGTCGACTATTGTTGTATAGGATTTTTGTCAACTGATGTGTCCTGTATTATCATGTCAAATGGTGTGACATATTATTGCATTTTATGACCAATCGATATACCGAAATAATTTAATTTTTTGAAACATAGTAACTCTATTATACAAAAGAATCGTAGTTTTTTATTTCCCATTCAATTACGTTAGAATAATTCTAGTGACCATCTGTTATGCTTTATTAATTTATGAATTAACGAATAAACTCCATGATAGTAAATTTGTAAGAATCGTATCGTTCATTTACCGTCCACGATAGCATATGAAGTCGTGAACCGGCAAGTGAAGCTTTCTAGAACTTGATGTTCTAAGATGGAATCCAACAGTGAAGGATTTGCGACACCAGTTAAATGAATACATGAGAATATAGGGCTCCCTGAATGCTGATTTTATAGACATGTCACTTTCATCGGCGGTTCCCGTGTGTCGGGGCGATATACCAATCTACGGGCGACGGACTGCAACCCTTTGCCAACTAGCCTTCAATTCCCACGCTTAGTGCTTAGGGCGATGGGTCCCTTCCCAGACTGACGGGAGAAAATTCTACAGTTGTCTAAGATCTAGAACGCAGCGAGTCTCTTGACACCCTGTTTGTATCTCATGGTGGGATAATAACGTATTAGTTTCAGTTATGGCAAGATCAGTTGATTTCGTATTTTAGAAAAAACGGAGGTAGGTTTAAGGCCACTCCGACAGCCATTTTACCGGAGACTCCCTACCTGACCCGACCCGACACCAAGCAGAATGGATTTTAAAAGTATGTGTGTGTGTGTGTGTGGGGGGGGAGACGGGTCAATGTCCTGGGAACTCGCAATGTACGAGGCTAAGGAGGTATCGGCAAAGGCGGGTCATGTGTCGGTATCCTGATCCAAAATATTTACTATATATTAAGTTTTAAGTCTGAAATAAGGCTAACCGGTTAATTCGCATAGATATACTGGGTAAAGCTATATGTATAACGATTGACGGATGTTTTCTGAAATCATCGGTTAATGTAGATATCGTAGGCTTCCGTGGCCAGAGTCATGATCTGGGCTGTCCGGGTGACGCCGCGTCGAAGGCTGGGGTGCCGATGTTTCGACCGACATATCGCGGTCCTTTTCAGGGCTGTACTGCCGGTTAATGTACATATTATTCTGAGTAACCATAAATTAAAGTGATTGTGAGATTGAGAGGCTTCTCCTCTTGTGATCGCGATAAGTAGGGTATTTCGGCAAACAGGAGGGAAATTATGCATTGCACGGACTAGATATATTTCGAAGACCGGAGCCATGTTGCTCCAACTCAGAAATGTGTTGCGAAGCGTTATCTGAGGTTTGTAAAGATGCTAGATTGGAAAAGGCGGTAATGTGTAAAAATCAATTTACGACTGACACATTGGAACTCGAACTATACACTATGTCTTTCACTAATCTTAGAAACTTTCCTCATGCAGTCTGATTTCTGTTCATCACAATATTTGACATTCCCCGTCATCATAACATACTTCACCTTTCCTATCCATCTCGCGCTGGATAATGTGCACTTCATCCGACTGAGTATGAAGTATGTCTCGAAGCTGCTCCTGCATAGAACTATTCACACCTACTTTGGATAAAGTGAACTTTAACCGCCTAAGTCGCGAATTAGCCAGATTTCGATATTCGTCATAACATAAAAACATTCCATTTCTTTTCGTACATCAACATGTACATGCTCAATTTGAATGGTTGATTGATTTATTGAAGTATGCAGGCACGTCATCAGCTATGGTCCTTAGTCACGTTAGTGTCGTGATGTTTTATCCCGAGAGGTTGGCGATTCCGTCGCCTTTGGATGGTGCGATTCGGCGCTGACCTACACGTAGGGTAATTACCCCTGCCATCCTCGTCTTGAGAGTCGCTTCTGGATGTTGCTGGGATTTCAGCTGCCTATCCCCGAGGGGATTCTTCAGCTGGCGTTGCTTATTAAGTTGGTGTTCCTGCCGGGTTTGGTGCCTCCACTCCCCCGTACAGAGACGAGGATTGGGAGGCGGGGTGGGGATGATAAAGGGAGGGTTTGTTATTTTGTTGGGAGGTTTGGGGTATTGGGATAGAGGTGGGGATGGAGATGGGGAAGGATAAGGATGGGGAGAATATATATATATATATATATATATATATATATATATATATATATATATATATATATATATATATAATATTTTTAATTTTTTATTTATTTTTTATTTTTTATTTTTTATTTTATTTTTTAAAATTTATTTATTTATTTATTTATTTATTTATTTATTTATATTTATTTAACAGGGGGGTGAGTTTGGTGGGGGGTTGGAATAGGAGGGTTGTAGGCGTAGTCGTTGGTCGGTTTTGTGGTTTGTCTAAGACGATGGCCCGTCTGTCGTCTGCGTCTTGAGAGGTTTGCCAGCTCAAGAGTCACTTCCTAATGGATTGATTAATGACGCGTCAACTGCTAAGGTCATTATTCCTGTAAGTGGAGTGCATGCTTTTATCGCGGGATGTGGTGGTGATCTTTCCCCGCTGGATGACGTGATCCGGCGCCGACCTACCCGTAGGTTTGCAGAGGTTTTCTCCAACTGAGTACCCACCTGTGAGGCACCGCCTCAGCCGGGACAAGCTCTAAGCTCCCGACCGGCCTCCCGGAATATGTGGTAGTGTAGTGCATGTTAGTGTAAGTGTGTGTGTAAAAGATGAGAATAGGACAAGGAAGAGGAAGGAAAGATCGCGCGCGGTCCGTGGTCCGTTTGTGAGGGTACTGCCCCGGCATTCGCCTGGGGTTGATCGGAGAAACCACGGAAAACTACCGATCAGAGCAGCCGGCCGCTAGAATTCTCATCCAGACACACACTGAATTCGACCTAGTCATGAAGCTAGCGTCAATAATTCCGCTCCATTCGGGTTCGAACCGTAGGACCTCCTAGTCAGAGGAACTGGTGACATCAGTTGACGCCGGTGCGGCCCCTCCCCGCGTGCCGGGGGGCGTGGCCACCTGCGAAGTGGCGCTGCTAAGGCGTTGCATGCGCCCCTCCGCCTCGTGCGTTTCCCTCGCGACCGCAGTCTCCCGCCGCGGCGCGGAATTTATCAACGCGTCTGCCCTAACGCATCGCCAGCCCGACCGGGAGCGGGGGCTAAGTGCATTAACTAATGTCACTGCTGTGCCTCTTACCGGGAGGTCCTAGGGTCAAGTTCCGACGGCGGCAGGATTTACGATACTAGCTTTTCAGTCTGGTTGAATTCAGTCGCTATCTGGAGGAGAATTCTAACGGTCGGCTGCTCTGATCGGTAGTTTTCCGTGGTTTCTCCGATCAACATCAGGCGAATGTCGGAGTAGTACTCTAATAAACGGGCCTCGGACCGCGCGCGATCTTTCCTACCTCTTCCTTGTCCTATCTTCACCTCTTACTCACACACTTACACTAACATGCACTACACTACCACATATTCCGAGAGACCGGTCGGGAGCTTAGAGCTTGTCCCGGCTGGGGCTCTGCCCAGCTGGTGGGGGAAAACCCTGCTAGTTGACGGTAGTTCGGCGCCGGATCTCGCTACTCAGTACTGGAAGGATCACCGCCACCTCCCGATGCAAAAACATGCACTACATTCACAGGACTAATAAACTCGGTAGTTGACGCGTCCGGAATCACCAACAATCGTCCCCCGTCGAGATTCGAACCCTAGGATCTCCGGGTTAGAAGAAATGCAGTGACCTCAGTTGATGCCCTGAGTCACCTTTCTGCCCATACAGATTGACACTTTCAACAAGCATGTTGTACTGTTGAGAGGTTAAACCCCCATGCAAATTGTTGGATCCTGTTTGAATGTAGATCAACGTGAGGGTTGGGGGTGAGGTCGGGGCCCGAGGATAATGCAGCGTAGGCCGGCGATTGATGCACCCGGGTCGGAGAGAGGGTGTGGGCGAGCGGTGTTGGTGGAGGGCGGCGGGCGGGGCGGCGGGGCGGCGGGCGGCGGGCGGCGGGGGGCGGCGGGCGGCGGGCGGCGGGCGGCGGGCGGCGGGCGGCGGGCGGCGGGCGGCGGGCGGCGGGCGGCGGGCGGCGGGCGGCGGGCGGCGGGCGGCGGGCGGCGGGCGGCGGGCGGCGGGCGGCGGGCGGCGGGCGGCGGGCGGCGGGCGGCGGGCGGCGGGCGGCGGGCGGCGGGCGGCGGGCGGCGTCAGCGGCGGCCGTTCGTTCTGGGGGAGCTGGCAGGCGGAGGAGATCGCTTGCGCCCGATATGTGCGCTTGGAAGACGCGGCCGCGCGCTCTGCCGGCGGAGGTCATTAGCGATCTCCTCTAACATGTGACGCGTGCGGCGTAAATTGTTGAGCGCGGTATCCTGACTGCTGCTGCTGCAGCGGCTTGTGCCGCCGCCGCCACCGCCGCCGCATCGGCCGCCGCTGCGCCGCCGACGTAATTAATTAATAAAGTGGTACTTGCGCTAAGCGACGAGCAAAAAGGAAGCGAGCGGCGCGAGGTAGGCCGAAGGCGGACGCGGCCAGCCGCAGCCCTCCGCAGTAAGCGAGGCGACTGCATAACGATGTTGATACCGGGAAAAGGTGGAGAATTCTTCGACGCTGTCGCCATAATTTATTTCAGGAAGCTTAAGTATAGAAAGGTAAAAGTAATGTTGGATTACGCCATTGATAAAATATTTTAGAAAAGACGTCGAGAACGAGCAGACGAGTTATTTTCATTTGTAGTGTATTTAAAATCCGTAATATATGTTTGTGTTGGTTTAGATTTCTTAGTGGCTACGTGAGCGCCTAACAATCTAACAAATACACATGAAGGTGGTGATTATGACAAAGTTGTTTTTCTTCTCTTTATTCAGCTCAAACACAAGTTAAAGCACCCGTGTATTCTACAGGAAATGTTAGCTCATATCTCCTCGCAGTTGAACATTTAACACACCCATGCCACTGAGACCTAAGTTGTATCACCACCAACCTGTCCGATACGATCTTTATCCCGACTTTCCTCCTTCACTTTAATCGCGCGTCGTCCGTCATGGTGTTGTACTTTATTTTCATTCGATTACTATTCAGCTCCGATCTGATCCATTATTATTCACTTTGGAGTCTCGTTCCGGCTTAATGACCTCTGGAGAGTCAGCACTGATGAAAGCGTGGGCACCGAGAGCAGTGCAATCGCGGGGGTGGACGGGATATTGCAGCGCTGAGCCCTCCACGGCCCCGCCCCCTCGTTGCGTCGCTCTCCGGGCGCGCATCTGCTTCTCCTCGTGCGAGCGCCGCCCAGCGCGCCCCGCACGATTTACGAGTGCAGTTTTGTGAAGCGCGAGTTTTGTGTGCATTGCGGCCCCTCGAGGCGGCAGCGGCTGCGGTTGAGACGGGGGCGGTGGTGGCGGGGCGGGTACAGGAGGAGGAGGGGGCGGCGGAGGCAGCAGGGGTGAAGGAGGAGGCAGAGGCGGTGGACGGTAGAGTAAAGAATTGTACCTCTTTAGTCTATGGTGGAGGGGTCGGGAGATGAGGCAGCGGTGGCGGAGGCGGCGGGGACGGGGGAGGCGGGGGTGGAGGAACCGGGGCGGAGACGGGGGACGAGGAGGGGGGGAGGATGGGGGCGGGAGAGGAGGGGTGGGGAGGAGGATGCGGGGAGGAGGAGGCGAGGGAGGTGGAGGCGGGGAGGTGAAGGCGGGGGAGGTGAAGGCGGGGAGGAGGAGGCGGGGGAGGAGGAGGCGGGGGAGGAGGAGGCGGGGGAGGAGAAGGCGGGGGAGGAGGTGGGGCAGGAGGAGGCGGGGGTGGAGGAGACAGGGACGGAGAAGGCGGGGGCGGAGGAGACCCGGACGGAGGCGGCAGAGGGCGGCGGAGGCGACTGGAGCGTATGCGATGGGGGCCGACATGGTAGGGGGAGCTGGTCGGGGCGGTGGTGCTAGGGGCGGTAGCATCGGGGGCGGAGACGGCGCGAACGGAGCGGCAGGGATTAGTGCTGGCACATTTTATCAAAAAAATCGATACGTCAATGTATGGATACATCGCTAAAGGATTTTCGATGTCGATGAAAAAACATCGTCAAAGAAACATCGATGTTTAAAAAAATAGATGTTTTTCTGTCAACCCTACCTTGGGGAAGTAAAGCCGGCTGTCCCATGTAGTAGATTTACTGTATGTAAAAATATCCTCAACCCTCAAAGAAGCCTCTGAGTAAAATTGAGATCCCCCTGTTCGGTTGCCCAAGATAATACCTCCTATCTCCGCTAGGTGGTGGTGAAAGGAGCGTATCGAAATTTGCGTGGTTAGACGGAAGAGCGGGCCTGATGGCCCGAGTCTCGCCACGTAAAATAAGGCATTATCTAAAACTAAAACTACCTGGGATGGCGGGCACGGCGGGAGTAGTAGCTGCGGTGGCGGCGGCTGTGGTAGCGGTGGCGGCGACGCCCGTAGGCGCGCCCGGGAAGCGGGTCGACGGGAAGTTACGCACTCACGAAGCGGCGGCGGCGGCGGTGGCGGCGGCGGCGGCGTGCCGGCGAGACGGATAATAATAGCGTGGGTGGCGGCGCAGCGCGCCCGCGTGCCATCACGGCGACCTTGCGCCACACCCTTCCGTGCGCCGGCCGCCCTGCCCTCGTGGCCCGCGTGGCTACCGCCCCGCCGCGCCCCGCCGCGCCCGCCCGCCCCCGCCCGCCGCCCCGCCGCGCCCCGCCCGCCCCGCCGCGCCCCGCCGCGCCCCGCCGCGCCCCGCCGCGCCCCGCCGCGCCCCGCCGCGCCCCGCCGCGCCCCGCCGCGCCCCGCCGCGCCCCGCCGCGCCCCGCCACACACCTCCGCCCCCCGCCGCACCCTCGCCACGCGCCCGCCACACACCTCCGCGCCGCCCCGCCCCGCCGCGCCCAGTCGCCGCGACGCCGCCGCCTTCGGCGCTTCGGGCTTCGTTCACACGGGGACTCGACGAGGCTGTGATTGGAATATTGATTGGCAGTTATGGGCTCTCAAGCGTTCACAAGTTATGTAGAATGATGCTTCTTTCGTAATATCGATTATAATACTTGGGCTTTTTTTTTTATTCCGAACGAAATGATTTGACTCAACAAACAGATTTTTAATTATCAATGTGGAATGGAAATTATTTGTGTGATAGAAAAGAAATTTAATGATGATCTTTTCACTGAATGTGATGAATTGCTATCTTCAATTTTTTGCGTAATATTTTTTGTAATCATTTGACACAACTATGCAACTTGCTCTATCCAGATTATTGAACGCAGCGTTTGTTTAAACCGCTGTTTGACGGAAAGAAACTGCCTTTTTCTATTTATTCTTCTATACCAGCATATTCCTAATCATAATGAGTTTCAGCCCCAACTCTGCGTTCATTGGTGATTCTCCGTCTGTTCCATGACCGTCGTTTGTATCTCCCGGGGTCTATACCAGGGGATTTTCGTCCACGGCTCCCTTGAACTAAACTAAATTTCCCCCGGATCCCCTGGTAACAATATGTTTCAAATATAAGTGTTAATATTGGCCTACTAAATATTCAACACAAATTAGTAAGTGATTAGCCATTGCTAAAGGACTTCCCAGGTTGAATTAATGGTCAATTAATAAAATAAAACAAGAATATTACAAATATCAAACATTACAAAATACATAAATGACACAAGGATTAAAGTGAATCAAATCTAAAGATCATTTTTAATAAATCACCGCGATGCCCCTACCGTAGGGCCGCGATTCTCCTGGGAAATGCAAAGCACAGTTTGAATACCCCTGCACTAAACCCTTTATAATTATTGCTCTTATCGTCACGCTCACCAACGCTCTCATCGTCACGCCTTTCTCGTCACGCTCACCAACGCTCTCTTAGTCTTTTCGTCTCTCCGAAACTTCTCCGATCCCGCAATGGTGACCAGGCGCGATGGCTCAGTGCATCAAGTGATGTCACTGCAGCACCTCTAACAGGGAGGTCCTAGGTTCGAGTCCCGATTGCGGCAGGCTTTTCCACACTAGCTTTTCAGCTAGGTCGAATTCAGGCGCTGTCTGGAGGAGAATTCTAGCGGCCGGCTGCTCTGATCGGTAGTTTTCCGTGGTTTCTCTGAACAACACCAGGCGAATGCCGGAGCAGTACCCTAACAAACGGGCCACGGACCGCCCGAAATATTTCCTTCCTCTTCCTTGTCCTATCCTCTCCCCTTACACACACACTTACACTAACATACACTACACTACCACACATACCGGGAGACCGGTCGGGAGCTTAGAACTCGGGTGGTGCCCCGCTGGTGGGAGATATCTGGTTGGGGAAAACCTCGCTAGTCGACGGTAGGTCGGTGCCTGATCTGACTGTCCAGCGGGACTACCGCCACCTCTCGAGCAAGTACACGCATTACACTTACGTGACTAATGACCATAGTAGTTGACGCGCCCGGCTTCACTAAGAATCAATCAACCGAAGTGGCGCCTGTTATGTAGTCTTCTTTCCTGATCGTTACGTTCCCCACCGCGGGCGTAGTTCAATCACCCCCCCCACACCCCCCCCACCCCGCCGCACAGTGCACCTTTCCGCCCCCGCTTTGGCTCCATATGTTGGGACCCTTATCGTTTAGGGCAAATAAAATCTCGCGAGAAAGTAAAATTTGTTTGGAGTGGACGTTCAAATTCTGAATTTATATCGTGGGAACCTTTGGAAAAACGTAGAGAGAAAGCGCGTTTTATTGCATTGGGTACGGGCAAGACTAAGTGAAGTACGGGAAAGACTATCAAAACCAACTTACATCGCGCGGAAGGATCATGGTTTCAAAATTCGGCAAAGAAAACAGAGAACAGATGGAGGTAAATTCTCATTTATAAACCGAACGATACAAAATTGGAACAAATTATCTGCAGCAGTGCTAGAGACTTTCCCTCAAAATGTCAAAAATTTTAAAATTAGACTAACAAGTAAATATGGTTAATAGATTAATTTTGTAAACTTGTATTTGGTAATATGTAAATATTTTAATGTTGTTTGATGTTTGTTTTGTGTATTTTTAGTAATTCCTTAGAAAACACTACCACCGGAAGTATTCTATGATTGATTGATTGCTTTTTTCGTGTTTGCGGGCGCGTCAACTTCTTCGGTCATTAGTCCCGTTAGTGTGGTGCATGTTTTTTTCTCGGGAGATGGCGGTGATCTTCCCCCGCTGGATGGCGAGATCCGGCGCCGACCTACCGTCGGCTAGTGGGGCTTCCCCCTAACCAGGACTCTCCCACCAGCGGGGCACCGCCCCAGTCGGGACAAGCTCTGAGCTCCCGGCCGGTCTCCCGGAATATGTGGTAGTGTAGTGCATGTTAGTGTAAGTGTGTGTGTGAGTGTAAGGGGAAAGGGATAGGACAAGGAAGAGGAAGGACAGATCGCGCGCGGTCCATGGCCCGTTTGGTAGGGTACTGCTCCGGCATTGGCCTGGTGTTGATCGGAGAAACCACGGAAAACTACCGATCAGAGCAGCCGGCCGCTAGAATTCTCCTCCAGACAGCAGCTGAATTCGATCTAGCTGAACAGCTAGTATCGAAAATCCTGCCGCCGTGGGGAGTGGGAATCTAGGACCTCTCGGTTAGAGGCGCTGCAGTGACATCAGTTGATGCACTGAGCTACGGCTACCGATGGAAGTATTCTATGAGTTCATAAGTATCAAAATAAATATTCTATTCTATTCTACCTCCGCGAGGTGCGAGGACCCTGGCGGCGCGCCCCAGGCGCATTCCAGCCCCGCCGCCGGCGCACGACTTTGCCCGCGAGCTTCCCGCCTCCGGCTGAGGTGACGTGCACGCTGCGGTGATGGTGGTGGTGATGGCAGCGGGAAGTGGAGACTGGGGTGATGGTGATAGCAACGATGACGGCTGAGGCGGCGGGGTGGCGGTGACAGTGGGACGAGGAGACTGTGATGATGGTGGTAGCGATGGTGGCGGTAGCGGCTATGGCTGTGGTGGGACATGAAGGCATGTGGTGATGGTGGTTGCGGGACGTGAAGACTGAAGTAAAAGTGGCCGCGAGACCTGGAGACTGTGGGGATGGTGATAGCGATGGTGGCGGCAGCAGCGTTCGCAGTGGTGGCAACAGCGGGACATGAAGACTGTGGTGCTGCTGGTGGCAGCGACGGTGGCGCGAAGTGACTCGGCGGTGGGTATGGTGATGGTGACAACAGTGACGGCGGTGGCGGTAACTTTGGCGCGGACATGAAGTTGATGGAGGCGGTGGTGATGGCGGCGACTATGTCGTGGGCGGCGGTGGAGGCAACGGACATGGTGACAGCGGCTGCGATTCTGGCGGTGATGGTGGTGATAGTGCTGACGGCGGCGGCGGCAGCGGTGGCTGTTATAATGGTGATGGGTGTGGCAATTGTGGAGGGGCGGTACTCTCACAAACGAGCCAAGGAACTGGCACGATCTTTCCTTTCTGTTCTTATCCTCTGCCTTACACGCATTGAAACGTACATGCATTGAAACGTACGCACCCTAACAAACGGATTACGGACCACGCGCGATCTTTCCTTCCTCTTCATTGTCCTACTTTCACCCCCCACACACACACACTTACACTAACGTGCACTACACTACCACGCATTCCGGGAGACCGGTCGGGGACTTAGAACATGTCCCGGATGAGGCGGTGCACCGCTGGTGGGAGATACCAGGTTGGGGAAATCCTCGCTAGTCGACGGTAGGTCGGCGCTGCATCTCACCATCCAGTGGCGGAAGATCACCGCCACCTCCCGATGAAAAACACGGACTACACTTACGTGACTTATGACCTCAGTAGTTGACGCGCCCGGAATCACGAATCCATCAAATTGTCTAACAGTGGCGTGTGCGGGGGCGGGGGCGGGCGTCGGCCTTGGCGGGCGCCGCGCCCAGGGGCGCCGGCGGGCGTCGCCGCCGCCGCGCGCCGCCACGCGCGTTGCCGCGTCCGGTGCGTGCTTACGCGCTCCGGCGCTCCGCAGCCGCACGTCCGCAGGTGCGAACGCGCTTTCGTCGCGGGCCAGCGCCCGCCAGACATTTCCACCGCGCACGCCAGCCTCCGCCCTCGACTGCTGCTCGAGAGAGGGAGCACTTCTTGAATGTTGGAATACTTGCTCGTTTTCGTCCTCGTATTACTTGCGGATGATTTTGGTGCTTTTTTTTATTCATTTAGTCAAAAACAGTCAAAAACTGTATGTGACGTATGGGGGAGAAAATCATCTGCGCACGCTTTCTTGAGTTTCAGAATCCCTTCCCAATAATTTAACTATTAATAGTTGAAAGATTAATAATAATAATAATAATAATAATAATAACAAATTTAAAAAGCGAGAGATTAGCATTTCAAAAACTAGATATTTTGGTTGCCAAATTATAGAAAACGTATTTTTAACGGTAAAGAAACGAACAGACTTTAAGTTAAATGCCTCGGCAATCGATTTCCCAACGTTTTAGAGTTGATTTATGTACTTGCCCACCTCAGTTGTTCTACGCAACTCAATAGTTTCGCTAATAAATGCTAAAGCTATACGAATAACAAATGTAACACAAAATGTTCCACAAGCGTTATAACAAAAGTTGAGCTTCATATTAGTTGAAAAAATCAAAACAATAGCGGATTGTGTATTATTTACTTTGTCTCCACGTAAATTAATTAGATACCCAAGTGTATTTTTTGCGCTATTTTGTTAAGAATTTAAACATCTTTACAATTGCAGGTTTGATTTTGTAGCATTCTTGAAGCGAATAACAGTAGTTTGTATTTGTGTGTTTAGACAAGCATATAAAGCTACTAAAGCTATGCGTGCCTGAATAAGAAAGCTAATATACAATAATTAAAGAAAACCACGCACTTTTCGTATACACGTTGTCGGGTATAAATTCTGGGAATATTTCCTCGTGCAATATCGAAAGAGTTTTGTAATAAAAGAATACTGTTTCATTTCCATCACAAATATCGAAAGGTAAGCTGTACAATATTGGTGGGAACTGAACGAATTCGATGTATTTGTAAATTTATGAATTGCTAGGGAGAAGAGCGCTAAGTTAAGACGTGCTTGAGAAACATAATACGTATTTCACAAAGTAAATGATTAGAACTACTTTTTTACACTACATGCATATTAAATTGAGTTTTATTAGTTAAAACAATTTTAGATTTTCAGAAATGTAGCACGTCGACATTTTTCCAACCGCAAACGTCAAAATTACGCACTGGGCGAAGCGACGAAATATGATCGTTTTCTTTTACATTCTTTGGCATTTAGAAAACATGAGATGGAACATTCCAATTTTATAACTATTTCCACGATCTCCTCTTGGCGTTTCGAGAGAGAACGCCAATTCTTTTGGTGCTTTTACTTTCGTAGGTTTAAAGGAATCGTTTGGAAATGAAAAACGTCTTGTATCATTGTGTCAAGACTATGATAAAGGAGCTTCTGAGCTTGTATCTCTCTCATTTATAGATTCCCTGGGTAATGAGAACTATATTCGTGCGTTCTAACGAAACACGAACATTTCTTTAAACAGTTAGTCATGACTCTTAAAACGTCAGTCGAGTGATAACTTTCATTGTCATAACATTAGAACTCTGGCATTTGATATTTTGTATTCAATAAATGTACTTACGAGAGATAAGAGATGACTCACTGGCTCTACTATGGAAATTGTGAAATACAAAGGATTGCGTAAAAACTGGTTTTGAAAAAAGTCTTCTTAAAAATGTAAGGGCTTGAATTTTCTGTTCCTGCTTCCAATCACGAAGCAAACATTTATAAAGAAATATCAAAAGCTGTGAAAGGGAGTGAATTAAAATCACTAGTAAGTAATGAAAAAAAAAATAGATGAGAGAAAGAGGGTAAACGAAAATGTTGAAATATCACAACCACTTTTTTTTCACTTTTTTATCATTGTTTGATTCGTTACTCTAATAAACAAAATCTGGCGGTTCAACGCACGAAAATCGTATGTGAAACCGAAGAAACCGTTTTTGAACATGATATCTACCCTAGCTGCCCTACTAGCTGAATGTAGCTCAGTGTCAGCATTGCCGCCGTAGCTGCTACGACTCTAATCCGGAGGAGTTAGGGTTGAAGTTCTGATGGTGAGGGATTCTCTACTAGCTACACAGCTATGTTGAAATCAAGCGCTGTCTGAAGGAGAAGTTTAGTGGGCGACTGTTCTGATCGAAAGTTTTCCAAGCATTCTTCGATCAATAACAGACGAATACCGAGGTAGTAGCCTAACACATGGACCATGGACCGCGCGGGATGTTTTCTTCCACTTTCGTGACTTATTCTCTCCCCTTACATCCCCCCTTTCAATTACATGCCCCACACTACCAGATGTTAGATGTTGGTATGTCAGGAGACCAGTCGGAGCCATAGTGCTTGTTCTAGCAACGGCGGGGGTGCCGCTGGTGAGACATATAGAGATGGAATTCCCCCACAAATCGACTTGTAGGTCGCCGCCGGATCACACCATTTAACGGGAGAGAACACCGGCATAAAACATTCACTACACGAACGGGACTAATGACAATCGTAGTTCGTGTAAGAGGAAGCATCAATCAATCAATCAATCAACCGTACATGTGCTGCTAATCGCAAAAGTGGCAAATCTGCTCCGGGCATTTCTATTCGAAACGCGCACAAGTGAGGTTATCCGACATGGAGTCTTCCTTGCCGGCACTGCGAGCAGCCAAAGCACACAAACCGACTTGTAGGTCGCCGCCGGATCACACCATTTAACGGGAGAGAACACCGGCATAAAACATTCACTACACGAACGGGACTAATGACAATCGTAGTTCGTGTAAGAGGAAGCATCAATCAATCAATCAATCAACCGTACATGTGCTGCTAATCGCAAAAGTGGCAAATCTGCTCCGGGCATTTCTATTCGAAACGCGCACAAGTGAGGTTATCCGACATGGAGTCTTCCTTGCCGGCACTGCGAGCAGCCAAAGCACACAAATCGACTTGTAGGTCGCCGCCGGATCACACCATTTAACGGGAGAGAACACCGGCATAAAACATTCACTACACGAACGGGACTAATGACAATCGTAGTTCATGTAAGAGGAAGCATCAATCAATCAATCGTACATGTGCTACTTATCGCAAAAGTGGCAAATCTGCTCCGGGCATTCCTGTTCGAAACGCGGACAAGTGAGATTATCCGACATGGAGTCTTCCCGCGCCGGCGCTGCGGGCAGCCAAGGCAACAAATCTGCCGCTCGCATGGCGGCTGGCAAGTGTAACAGCGCGGTCGCTTGCGTTTCCCGCGGGCGACGCCGCGCTGCGCTTCCTAGCGTGGGAGCGGAACAACTCGATGCTCTCTTTGCGTAACAGGGCAGTTGAGCGGAGTTCGCGGAAACCTTACACGGCATTGCGCAACATTACACCTCACACACTGCTCCTCTATTTTGGCCAACTATTTGTGGGGTAGAGGCAGGGCTTGATTTCTACGGAACGCGACGGAACGGCGTTCCGGTACCTCAGAAATATTCATTAGATTATGTTACGAATATATAACTATTTCTATTAAATCACTTGAAACATTAATTTAATTTTTCTATTAATTCTACGTTCCGCAACCTAAAATTTTATAAATCAGGCACTTGGTAGAGGTATTTACTGGTTATGTCATTTCAGAATTTCTTGGTGCTCTTCAAAGAACTCAATTGTGAATTGTTTTTAAATGGTGATACTTTTGGTGATGGATTTGTGTGTGAGGAAAAGGAGATGGAGATATATTCAATTAATTTGCTACAATTTTGTAAGTCAGCAATTTTTTAAAATTAAAAATAAACACAATAGTGCACTTCACTAAAGTTAAGAAAACTTTACGCACGTAATATATTAACTTATTTTTCCCAACCAATATCGTAATTTAATTGAACATTAATTTATTAACTTTTTATGATCAAGTTTATCCGAAGATAGTATTAAAATTGCTGTTGATATAATTGGTACATGCACTGTTAATGACAATAAAAAATATGCGTTTCTGAAAGAAAAAAACGAACTTTTTCTGCAATAACTACACAAACAGAATAAATATTTGTATCACGGGGGCTAGTAATTAGGCGATTTACGTGTACCACTTAGTTCCTCGCCACCCAGCGTCATGTTGTGCAAAGGCGCCGCGAACTGCCTTGCGCGGAGTTTCACAAGTTGGCGCAGCGGAACCGGGGCTCGATGTGGCATCCCGGGAACTCGACGCCCGCGCTGCCCTCGTTGGGCTCCGCGAACGCCACGCCGCGCCCCGCCCCGCCCCGCCCCACCACGCTCCGCTCCGCCCCGCCCCGCCACGCTCCGTCCCGCCCTGCCCCGCCCCTCCCTCCCCTCCTCGCCACTCCCCGCTACGCCCTGCCCCTCCCTCCCCACCCCTCCCCGCCCCGCCATGCCCCGCCCCACCCCGCCACGCCCCGCCATGCCACGCCCCGCCACGCCACGCCCCGCCACGCCACGCTGCCACGCCACGCTACGCCACGCCACGCCACGCCCGCCACGCTACGCCACGCCACGCTACGCCACGCCACGCTACGCCACGCCACGCCACGCCGCCACGCCCTGCCCCTCCCTCCCCCCCCCTCCCCGCCCCGCCATGCCCCGCCCCACCCCGCCCGCCCCGCCATGCCCGCCCCGCCACGCCACGCCACGCCACGCCACGCTACGCCACGCCACGCCGCGCCACGCCGCGCCCCGCAAACGTGTTACGCCACGCGTCGCCAAGTTCATTGCAAGGCGACGACTTGCAGCTAACGTTTTACCCAGCCACCGGTGTAGGTGACTCAGGGCATCAACCGATGTCACAGCAGGTGCTAGCTTCTAGTACCGAGGTTTTTGTTTTAAACTTTTATTTTTTTCTGAAGGTAAATACATAGGTAGTAATTTCATCTTTACATATGCAATTTTTATTACTTACTCACTAACTTATTCTCAATGCCAAATTACCGAACAGGCTGAGTAGGCTGCAGCCTGGGGCGCGCAATTTTTGGGGGCGAATTAAATTAATATCGCGATGAGAATTATTTATACATATACGTATAATCAATTATTTATACGTACACAATATTTGCGTCGTTTACAAATATCGTAGAATATTTTTTTATTCAACATATTATAAATAGCTCTAATGTTTAAAAAAACAAATTAAAAGGGCACTCAAACATTTGACAGCCTAGAGCGCACATAAGTCAAAGTCAGGCACTGCTTATTCTAAACGTACAAACTATATACATTGGGGAGTTTGCCCACTTTGGGTCCTCTAATCTGGTTCCATGATTGCGAATTTAATTTAAAAGACAAGGAAAGGATATTTATTTTGAATTCTGATTCTATGAGTTGGAGCTTTTGCCAGTCTGAATTCGGCGAGGACTGGGATTTGATGTATATTATGATAGAAGTTTGTGATGATCTAATGATACAATGTTGAATTCCTTGTGGAACTGATTATTTTAAATGAACGATGGGATGTTAGTTATGGTTCTCAGGAATTGGTTCTGGATTATTTGGAGTTTGCGAATATTTGTGATGCGAATATAATATGGAGCTTGCGAATGTAACTGATGTAGTTTTGCCTCGGTTTGCATTATCTTTGTTTCATTATGATCGCGCCAATTTAATTTGAATCGAGATATCGTCTTAGGTATTTCGACACTAGCTAGACAGCCAGGTCGAATTCAGTCGCTGCTTGGAGGAGAATTCTAGCGGCCGGATGCTCTTATAGATAGTTTTCCGTGGTTTCTCCGTCAACATAGGGCGAATGCCGGAGCAGTATACTAACAAACGCACCATGGACCGCACACGATCTTTCCTACCTCTTCCTTGTCCTATCTTCAGCCCTTACTTTCACACACTTACATTTACATGCACTACACTACCATACATGTCGGGAAACCAGTCAAGAGCTTAGAGCTTGACGCGGCTGGGGCGGTGCCCGGCAGGGGGAGATACCTGGTTGGGGAAAACCATCAAGCCTACCTGTAGATATAGAATTGTGATTGTGATGATTTCAAATTATTTCTCATTTAAGTGGAGGCAAATATTAATGTTGAAAAGCAGTTTATGTAAAATAGCTATTTTTTAGTTAGGACGGAATTTCGTAAGTAGAAAGGATTGTGACCACAACTCAGTAGTGTTACAATGGGAAAATACCTGCAAGCTAGGAGAGCATGCTTTGTTCCGTTCTGAATAGTACTTAACCAATGTGCTTTGCATTTGTAGTTGGCCATAATTAACGTTACAGACCAAGAAGCATCTAAATATTGAAAACCAGATTAGGAAAACTAGTTCCTCTGTAAACTATATAGTGTAAAGTATATAAACGTAGATCCGAATAATTGACAGTTTGTGATAAAAGATATTATATTTTGGTAAATTACAAACATTACAATTCATTTTTAATGTCACGAAATCAATCAAAGGATTGATAACACAGGCCAACAACAACAAAAAAAGAAAAGGTTTCAAAAAACTTTTTAAATCTTGATAGCTGATTTTTATAGTTTTTTGGGTGCTGAATCCTCATCTGAACTCTGATCGTTTCCATCACCCACAGTTTAGTCACAATTTGGTCTTGAAGTATATGGGAAAATTTGCTAAATATGCCACAAAAAGGAAGAGTAAACGACTTTTGAAATACGAACAGAATATTATTTATGCAAGAAGATGGCTTTATATCCTTAACAATACAGTCTACAATGTCTTTACGTGCCCGTTGACCAAAGACTATTTAAAAAGTGAACCTCATTAAACATCCCAATTTTTTGAAAGCATCCATCGTATTGACAACAACTACTTGGTAGTGTGGGTCTTTTTTGTTGCCTAGGAACTTATTTACGTGTTTAAATGCAATCCACGCTTGAGTTCATTTACTGACTTATGGAGTTCAAATTGGGGCTCAAACAATATTTTTCTAATATCAGGCCCAACAAAGATACCCTTTTTTAATTTTTCTTCAAACAATTGCGGAAATTTTTCACAAATGTATTTGAAGCACTGCCTATCTTTAGGTAAGGTCTTCACAAATTGTTTTATGAGGCATAATTGTATGTGCAATGGAGACACCAGAATCTTGCGTTGATCTACCAAATGTTCCTCTAGAATGTTCTTTTCTCCTGGATTTAAATATTTTCTTACAGGCCAATTTTTTCTAGACCAATGCTGATCTCAACCTTACTATTGCAATCACAAAGGAAACATTGGAAATTTAGTGAAACCACTTTGCTGGCCAAGAAGTATACATGCAATTTTTGTCATTATTACATATCACCAATCCATGGGCGGGGTAGTTTATTTTCTCTAAAACTACACTGAGGGTTTTGTAACTTTCCTTCATGTGTACAGAAGAACAACAGGTATTGATGTATAGGTGTTACCATTGCTTAATAGAGTTACTTTTAAAAAAGTTTTACAGCAATCAATAAACAGCGTCCATTATTCTTTTTTGTATTGAACTCCGAACTCATTCACCAGGCCGGCAATAATCGAGTAATATACCAAATCATATTCTTGTTTGAAAAAAAAAAATCAAATTGCTGCTCTCTTCTCCTGTACACATGAATTGAAGTTCCAGCTGCTAACAAGTTCTTTTCCTTGAGTATGGAGCCAAGGTTTATCATTTGTTAAGCCCATATCTCTGACCAAATCATTTAGCTCAGTTTGAGTAAACAACTGAGGCTCCACCCTTCTTACAGGACACAAACTCATCATCAGCTGGTTCATATTTATCACAGGGAGATTCATCACTTGACATATTATCAAGATTAACAGTTGCAATAGCCACTGGTGGTTCAGGAACAGGCAGATCCAGACACTGAGCTATTTGACAAATTGCAGATTGTAGGTTACGTCACTGAATTACTTTTTTGTTTTCTGAGCTGTCAACATCAATGCAACAAAAGTAGCAGTCATCTGAATGATATTTTGGCTCCCTCCACACCATTAGAATGAAAACTCTAAAGGATGCCCTCTCTCCTTTTTAGATCATTTTCTAAGATCTTCTACACAAATATAACAAACCTTATGTGATGCCCGAGATTTGTCCTGATCACCAAGTTTAATTCCAAAATCTAAAAAAATACACATTTCTTATAAAGTCTATCATGTTCTGTTGATGCTTTTTAATCACAAATTCGCCAGAAATATTACAAAAAAAATCAGGACTGTTCTTACAACTACGACTAGCCATGCCTGAGCACTAACTGCTAAACTAGTATCTTATAGCAACAATAGAAACACGTGCACGACGAATTAAAGAAACACGATACTGCTTGTCAATGCAACACTGACTAAAACCCCCACGCCTATCGATTCTCGGTAGTGGAAGGGATCACAATGTTGAAATATTTTACCAAAGTGTATACTACCCTTTTGTCGTCTTATACAGAGAAAATGTTAAATTGTGAACAAATGGTGGATGATACGGCATTTTTAATGTTATTTTTGGAATCAGCACACTTGAAACAATGAGAATTAGGTGAGTTTGTGTTTTGGTCCTTGACCTGTGTAATCGATACTGTGTGTTTAATATTCCTAATTACTATCAGACGAAGTGCTCATAGTATTGTGAACTGATTTCATGTATCAACTATATCTACTGAAAAATGAACAGCAATATTAAGTGAATAAATGTACAATTTCATTCTAATTAGAAGGTAATAGGTATTACATGACCACGATTGTTTCTTTCTCAGGACATCCAAAACCATCAATGTATTTATAGGATATATAATAAAGTTCAGTACTGCAACTACTAGAAGTCAACATTATAATCCAATTTTATATAATTAAAAATTCGAGTGAAAATTTAAACTCCAAATATATTTTTCAGTTCCAACTTCAACGTATATGATTAGGTAAACTGAACTCTATTATATTTTCAAGGTTGTGAATATACAAATAATCAAACATTGTGAATATCGAGATCCTCAGCCTGGGAAGTCGAGAATTTTCAGCATTGTGTTTCTACTAAGCTTATCTCCCCTCCGCCCATTGCAAATCCCCTGGGGACACAAAGTACAGCTGTGACTAATTAGAGGAATTCTTGGGAGGGCCCGGAGAGAGGATATCGGCGGACAAATGGTATTCGGGTGGCCGCTTGTGTACAGAGGGGCGTGCCCGCTAATTTCGTCCCGAGAGGAATGTCGAAAGGGGCTGGCGCCGGCCGGCGGCAAGGGGTGTGGGGTGCGACGGCGACTGGCGTCGGGTGGCGACGACGGCGGCGCCGCCTCCGTCCAGCCTGCTGGTGGGCTTTCATACGCCCAGACGCCCCCAACTCCGGGAGCCCCCGCCCCTAATCCCCAGTAGCGTCGTTGGAACAGGTTGCAGGAAAAAGAGAATGTAGTGGAAGAATGTAACCTCTCTCTCCTGACAGGTACTCGGATTCGGAAAAGCCCCACTAACGCTTAGGTTCTTGGATTTCTTTGGGGATTTGAATTTTCAGGAAGGCGGCCAGTATAACGATTCCTGTTAAGAAATAGTTGTTCGTTATTAGAGGTCCCTGAAATTTCTTAGTAGTATGGTATTAATTCTTTCCAACACTCACAGCTCTGTCAAGAACTAACGGAAAATTTTGCAAAGGGGTCTTAGAAGTTTCTGGAAGCTATTAGGTAGTCTAGAATTTTTTGCATGATGATTTGTTTATTCTTGACTGGAATATTCAACAGCCCCCACACTCAAAATATCAATTTCTTTGGTCTTTGATTGAAATACTTCTTTAGTTATAAATGCTTAATGTAATGTCGCAATTCGTAAAGTTCATGCGAACGGGGTGCCTTGTGATTATATAAAGTCGCTTGTCACGTAATCAATAGGGTATAAGGATGCCATCGCCTTTCGCATGGCACTAAAACGCACTATTAAACGAATATGCTATCAAAAGATATTTCTATTTCTAAGAATGTTTCTTAGAAGAAAGCTACGACAGAAGTTTATTTTCAACCGCGACCATTATTTGCTTTAAATCGGTCTAATGACGTTAGTAACTATAACAGATGCATTATGGTTCACTGACAAATTGGATGTACCCACACAGTGTTGGACATGGGACTATTTCGTTCCCGACGAAGCTGGCAACCCTCAACACATGCTCTTCGACCGTCCATGCGAGGTCTCCATAGGCACTTGAGTGTAGAATGCCCAAGGGAGCTGATGTTGTGCAAGAGATTTACTGTTCAGTTGTTCTGATCCTTCTAAAGTGTAAAGCGAAGAATAAGTTATAAATGATATGCATCTCTCTCTCCCTCTCTGTCACTCAATGTCTTTCTCTTCTCTCTCTGTGCCTGCATGTGTGTGTGTGTCTCTGTCTATCCGTCTCTGTCTGTTGTCTGTCTGTCTGTCTGTCTGTCTGTCTGTCTGTGTGTCTGTCTGTCTGTCTCTTTCTCTGTTTCTTTTTGTCTCTCAGAGTCTATCTCTAGGGTTTTAAGTTTTAAGAATAATTTTATGGTGTCATAGGACTTTTACAATGCGTTAACAAAAGATCAGTTAATTGTGAATCTGTATATTTCGATGGAGTAATTTTTTCCCGTTAACCGACCGAATGCAACCCGCAAGTCTGGGTTGCAACTCAGACTGCGGTAACAGCAATTTCCACACGTGCCACGTCAAAAAGCAATAGATTTTTTGGTGGCGAATTGGCCATCATAGGACCATTCGAACGCACCAATTGTACCCACCGAGCCCCAGACATGATCTCCCGGAGGGAAGTGCACGTCACCTCTTTTTGGGAGGGGGGGGAATCAGCACTTTTGCGCCGAATCCATTTTTACATCCCAGGGTTGTTAGCCCTGGGGGGATGAAATATGAGATGACGATGATGGTGACGTTGAAGGGTGAATGGACAATAACAAACATACAGACACAAACAGACATAACCATACCCGAGGCGACACTCAAACCTGCGATTCTTCTGTCCGAGATCGCAACGGGACTACTGCCTTAGCGATCTCGGCTATCCGGATTGGTCATAGTTATCATCATCAATTGTTATTGTTATTATTATTATTATTATTATTATTATTATTAATATATAGTTTGACGCTTTTACCTGTTGATTCTTTGAAGATTTTCTTCTTACAAAATGGACGAATATATGGTGTATGGTCCAGATCTGCATCTAACGTCCCATCTTCCTCAAAACCATCATACATAATAATAATAATAATAATAATAATAATAATAATAATAATAATAATAATAATAATAATAATAATAATAATAATTATTATTATTATTATTATTATTATTATTATTATTATTATTATTATTATTATTATTATACAGTCTCTGTAGTACGCACCATGCCTGAATATGCTTGCGTTTTTTCGTGAATTCACATGGCGGTATTGACTCTCATTAAAGGCAATATGATTAACTACAATACCATGGTGACATAGCACATATCAAATCATCTATTTAAAATAACTCATGACTGAGTGTGTTTTTGATTTTTTGAAGTTAATTGCAAGCTTGATGTTGAGGAACAGAAAGTCTCCGAAACTGTCGCCACATTTAACAAATACAAAAGGTATACGGTGTGTAATTATTTCAATAGATGTACCTTTCAATAGATGTTGATGAAGGTCTGTTCAAAAATACTAGGGACAAAACTGAACGTATATAATATTATATTTATATTATTTAATCCCTTGCTATCGTGTGAAATGCAACATCTCAACAAACGTACAAGCATTCAATGATTTATGATTTAATCATTGCCGATCTGGAGTGTCGAAGACGCAGAGGCTGAAAATCCTTACGACTTCCGGTTACAATGACTCAAATCTCACCTTGATAATGGATGTTTGAGCTCCTCTATCGTAACCATCCTTTCAAATCCCGCAATACATCTTTACGGCAAATAAACGTAATTGTAATGATGGAAGATAACTCTCAAAGCTCTTTACTGTGAAATATTCAGGAGTTTTGATCGGAGGATAGGGACCTGTCTCTAACTCAACACTTGAAGGCGCCACAGAACCGTGTTACGTGGTCAATTGTTCGTCGAAATCGCGGTAAACAACGTAATTGTAAGCAGATCGGCGGGGCGGAGTCACTATCTGGCTCCCGAAGGTGAATCTGGAGGTCAGAAGCGGAACGCCAGCGCCGCTCCGTGGGCTTGTAATAGAAAAGCGAGACAGAGTATGTGACGCTCCAGGTCGAGTGCAAGTGCATGGGCGTTCAGTTACCTACAGTTATCGCCTGCAGCCATCCCATTCGCACGCCTCGCGAGGCTGACGTATCTTTGTGCCATTTTTCTGCAAGGGAAGCTTTAAGACCCCAAATAAGTACCTTGCAGAGGAAGGAAGTGGGAATTTAAAAAGGGGTGGCAGTCGTAAGTAATTACTCAAAATGGCAGGTTACACAGGGATAATGTAATTGTTGTAGTAACTCATACACTGGTTTGAAGAGCGTCATTTACTTCGACATTATGACCTTAAGCATTTTAAAGACGAAAATCATTGAATTGAATGATCGAAATGAGTAACGAGAGATGGTTTAGCTTTTCGCAATCCTTTCCATCTTTATTTCTTGAATGTATTTTGCAGGTTCCTTTCACGGTGGGGTTTATAAATTAAAAATATGGTACATTCCTTATTTCTTTTAACTATTGTTTAAAAAAGCAGTTTTGAAGATCAAACGAATTTGAAAAAATTGTTTGCAAACTTGGTGATGACAATGATAATATGAAAAACGAATATGGAAAACAGAAATGTTCGTAAACATATTTCTGTGATTCAACGATAGTGGCGTATGTGTACATAACCTGTTTGTCTTCAATTTGTCCGCAAACACTGAAATCGGAGAATACACAAAAGGGGAAAACCAACTGCTATTGTCTTTGCTGTGTGACGAATGATTTTGGATGCGATAAATGAAAAATTAAAACAATTCAGAGCAAAAGTTATTTGCAGATTTGAGGAATAAAGTATAAAAGCATAGGGATTGAACTCGGATGGAGTGTCCTGAAATGTATTACAATATTATAGAAAGATATATTACATTTATGTGTTAAGTTACGAAATGAAAATCCTCTGATTAGTTACTTGTGTGTTTGATTTAGAATAGAAAAATCTGGAATATTTCAATGCAGGTAATACAGGATATTGACTCATCATTCCATTCCTTTTTTAAATCAAATTAATCGTTTAACATTTCAATGTTTATTAAGTTTAGCTATATTTAGATAGAATTAAAAATTTACGAAGTTTTAATTTTTTTCAATACTATTGTAGATCTTTTTAAAAATGTATTTGATTATTTTAAGTGTTGTAAATCGTTTAGCTTCTTTAAGAAATGTAGTTTTCTAATGTATTTTCATACTAACTTTCCTGTAAACGAAGACTTAATTGTTGTTTGTTTAGGTAATATCTATTATTTGTTGTTAATATATTATTGTTGTTGAGTAATGATTATTTAGATATTGTGTTATTTTCTTAGTAATAAAGTTTGCTTTTTCTGAAAAATAAATTGTCTGTCCAAAGACAAATGAAAATGAATTGAACAGAACAGAATAGTTATCAAAATTAATGTGAACATACTGGCAAATAATTATTACAGAAATACAGAAGATTGAATTGTTTACTATGAGTTTTGTTTATAATGAATTCCGTGGCGTAAGGCATACAATGTTTCAGAAACAATATTCTAGATAATGTGTAAGGGACGACAATGATAACCTTTTGCCAATAAATATGTTGTTGGAAATTACACAAAAAGGGACTTTTACGCATTTATTCGTGACATTTGTCTCTGATTGTTAATGAACATTTTAATCATAGATTCTCGTCAATCATGTGAAATATCGTCGAGAGCGTCAGAACGTTACCTCGCAAACATCCAATTCAGGAGTTGCCTAAAAACCAGGCGTAATGTCACATGTTTAACTCCTTCTTAAGAAATTTCCCACTTCATATTTTTTGGTGGAAAGTGATCATTTTCGACACGCCTACTTGCCGTAGATTTCTGTATCATTTATTTTGAGACATACTGTACACAAACTCTAATAGGGGGTTAGGATTCCAAAGTTGAGAGGTCAGTGTATACTCAATACATACTTCCATGACTGACGTTCGTACAAAACAATTTTAGGAAATGTTAAGGTTTCGAAATATTGAACTATCATATCGGACCGTTATTACTTCTCAGTGAGAAGGGTGATCTTTGTATTGGCTGGAATGAAGTCATCAGCTAACGATGGTATCATCTCACCTTGTTTGTTCACCCGTGTTATAGTGTTCACATTTCAGTGTTCACTGACTCATGCTTATATTTTAGAGATTCAGGTAAAGCGATCTGACGTAAAACTACCCCTGTTGCGTTACCCACGATTCATCAGGATATAATTGTATTATTTCTTTGTTAAATATTAGTCTAAGTGTAAGTATCTTATCTAAGTATATGAAAGGGTAGAGTAGATAAGATATAACCATTACGTTTTTGAAACTGAGTCAGTTCACGCAGAAACTCAGATTCATGTCATTGCCGTTATCTTGTGCCAAACAATTGATTTCTTTGTCTAAATTTCGTTTATACTCATTAAGAAAGCAATTTTAATATTTTCTCATCTAGTTTTTAATTATTTGATGTTACTCTTGCTGCATAATTAGTCTCTCCTATTTTCATATTTCTGTTCATGCTTTGCATTTTCATTTCACCTTCGTGCATCTCCAAAAATTAAAACTTTAAAAAATCGAAAGTACACAATTAATATTAATCCTAAAAAATATAATTAAGGAATTATACTAGAGGAAACTCAAAACTAAATAAAAATTTAATACTATCGAAAGTCCTGTTTAATGAGAAACGAATTTTAAAAAACAAATAGCAGCAATATCTGTGAAAACGTTTCTTAATGTACGTGCCTTGTAAAGAGTGAAATAGTATTACATTGTAATATATGTTCTTCATTTATTCGAGAAAGTATTGAAACGCTCTCCGTTTCTGTCAATTATTTCTGCAACCGGTTTCTGAATTTATATCATTTTTGGGCGCCAGGAAAGGGTTGCGATTTTAAATTTCCCGCAAACACATCTAAAGAGCAATAATTATCCTACTAGCTCTGCCGGTTAGGTTCTTACGAAAATAATCGTCGCCGGTACTTACTTTCTTCCTAGCAAACGATCATTCGATCCGCTCTCCATACGGAAGAAGCGAGGAACCTGAAATTTGTTTCTGGAAATAAATTATTAAACTATGGATTGCACAAGATGCTAAAGAAATGATAATCAGCTTTTCTTTTTCAGAATGAGAACGTTATAAGTTTATTCATCGATTAATCCTTTTAACATAAAATGTCACCTTGATCATGACCGGTAGTAAAAAATGTCTATAGCGCTCTTATTCTTACTAATTTAGATATCCATGCGCTCTTGGACGATGAGGCCAGGAAGAATCCACCGCTCCGACCAATCTTCTCTCTTGTATCTTTTTCTCGGTCCGCTACCGCGTCAATGTCCTCCTCAACTTATTAATTGTTTCATTTACTACTCCCGGTGCCAGAATTATTCAAAAATTTCAAATAGAATTACACACACAAAATATAAGTCCTCACTGCTCAATTATTTCCCGCAAAATTCCACCAAGTCCCGCATCTATCATTTACAATAACCTCTGCAGTACGATGTGCACGGTACTCGGTCTAAAGCTCATCTCTCATATTACAAAACGTTCAACTCTCGATAACTTTCATACATTCTTGTCTCTTGTTTTTACAAAACAATCTCCAGTTTCCTTCTACGTCATTGCCAATTACTAGTTTACCACCAATCCTACATGCCCTTATATCACAATCTTCTGTCCGTTACTTGCCGCGCTATGTTTATTTACTTCCGCTTCCCTGGTTGCTAAGGAACGCCCTGCCTGCATGCCTATGCCCTCAACATTGACACTTTTTACGAAGAATTTAATAAATTCTTGTCCCCAATTCCCATCAAAATATTGTGTGACAGTCTGGTATGTCACAGTATGGGCAATATTGTTTCGAATCAGTATCTTTTTCATCATTTGTATTAAATGTCTCATCTCCTTCCACTTCGTTTTTTTACACTGGCTTCCATCTCTCCCCATTCCTTTCTTCCCACCACCGCCATTATTTTTATCTCCCCCGCATGCGTGACCGCTGGCCGCCGTAATCCTAAATCCCACCGCGTGTGAAGGGGGTGTTGTATCGTGACGCGATCGGCGGGCGGTTTTTTTTTTTTTTTTTTTTTTTTTTTTTTTTTTTTTTAATTTTGGAAGATTTACATCGTTCAGTACAATTACTTTACAGATGTATTTTCTGACGTATTCTAGTTAAAATATCTAAGCTAATTGAAATGATTGAAGGCGTTGTCATTGTCAACAATAGTATTTATTTTAAAAATAGCAGCTTTCGATGGCATAGCCATCATCATCAGTTTTCTGCTGTCTGGGAGCCACAAAAACGACTAACGAAAAAACGACAGCAGAAAACTGATGATAATGGCTAAGCCATCGAAAGCTGCCATTTTTAAAATAAATACTATTGTTGACAATGACAACGCCTTCAATCATTTCAATTATGTAAATGTCAACTACAACTCACCACTGAATCAATATCTAAGCTAACTTAATCTATACATTGGAGAGGATACTCTAGGGGAGAACCTTGGTGTTAAGAATCGTGGTTGGCTAAAATTTTGAGGAATGCTTCAAAAGGAAATCTATTTTTTATTCAAGTGTAGGTGGGATTTTTCGGTAGTTTGTAATGGGATGCTTTCGGTAGTTTGTAATGGTATGTCTGTTAAGTTTTGGTAGAAATTGTGTGATATTTGTGGTATTTGGTTTATTATTGTATTGATGTTTAATTCTGAATGGAGTTGTTTATTACTTATGAACCAGGGGGCATTTGTGATTAATCTTAAAAATTTATTTTGCATTATTTGAATTTTATTAACATTTGTGGGGGCTGCGTTTGTCCATATGGGGCATGCATACAGCAGTAGTGGTCTGATTATTGTTTTGTATAGTATTGTACTGTTTGTGTATGACAGAGATTTATGTTTGTTGATTAGTGGCACCGGGAGCGGTAGCTCAGTGCATCAACTGATGTCACTAACGGGCCATGGACCGCGCGCGATCTGTCCTTCCTCTTCCTTGTTCTATCCTTTCCCCTTACACACGCACTTACACTAACATGCACTACACTACCACATGTTCCAGGAGACCGGTCAGGAGCTTAGAGCTTGTCCCGGGTGGGGCGGTGACCCGCTGGTGGGAGAGTCCTGGTTAGGGGGAAACCCCACTAGCCGACGGTAGGTCGGCGCCGGATCTCGCCATCCAGCGGGGGAAGATCACTGCCATCTCCCTCGAAAAAAACATGCACTACACTAACGGGACTAATGATCGAAGCAGTTGACGCGCACGGAAACACGAAAAAATCAATCAATTGATTAGTGTCCGGAGTTGGAATAATTTATTTCTTGCTTGTTTAATTTTGATATCTATGTGGGTTTTCCAGGTTAGTTTCGTGTCCAGATGAAGTCCTAAGTATTTTATGGGTTGTGATGGTGGGGTCCAGATGATAGGGGATCGGCGGGCGCCTGCCGCGCGCTCTGGAGGGGCGTGGCGCCCGGTGGAAGGTCGCCGCTGCCACCGCCCGCGCGGATCTTTGAGGTGCGCGTGCCGTGTGAAATATGGGTCGTAAAGCGCCGAGCCGGAACTCGGCGGCTTCTCGATTTTTTTTGCGACGCTGATATAGGAGTCGTTGCTGCGTACAGTATTGCATGACGTGACCGCGCGCTGCGCCCCGGTCGGGCGGCGCTCCAGGGGCGGCGGCGGCGGCAGAGTTGGCTCAGGACAGCTGTTAAACTGTTGCCACTGCAGAGAACCTGACCGGAAGGACCTAGGGGTCGAGTCCCGGTGGTGGCAGATTTTCGTCACTAGCTAGATAGCGACGACGAGTTCAGCCGCTGTCTGAAGAATACTGGCGGCCTGCTGCTCTCTGGACTGGACGCTTTCTGTGGCTTCTCTGATCAATTCCAAGTGAATATCGGTGCAGTGCCGTCACAAACGGGCCAGCGATCGGACGATATCTTTCCATTCTCACCTCTCCCTTTATAGCCACTTACAGTTACATGCACTTCACTACCACACATGAGTCGGGGAACAGTCGGAAGCCTGGGGCCTGTTTCGGCTGAGGCGGTGCTCCGGAGGAGATACGCAAGACATGTAGGTCGTCACCGAATCTCATTTTCTACTGGGGAAGGGATACTGCCATCTCCTGCAATACAACGTTCTCTACTTTCTACTACAGGCCAACCATTGGCTTATAGACGCGAGAGCGTGTCTGGGGCGATGTCGTTATGTTCTTTGCCTTTTGCACTCGACTTGTTTTCAGCATGCATCCACGACACCTTATATGTTTAGTTTTGTGAGCAAAATTGTGTCATTGATTTAAATCTTCAGTTTCTGACTGTTATCTAATGCCATTTTCGACAAAACAGACTAGAGTTTTTAATACAAAATATATTTACCTTGAACAGTTCTATGGAATGACTTTTGTAGTAAAAAAGCTGCCGTTATGAATGGGACAATCAGTATTCAGTCGTATCAATTTTCAATTTCTGTGTATAATATTCACGATTAGCTTAGAAAGAATTTGAATGTATCACAAAAGAAAATGATTTTCTCGTGAGTTAACTAGCCGTATTCTTTGATCTTCTGACTTCATTCCATCATTTAAGAGTAACCACTTGAACGCAGGGTTTTCCTCTCCTTCACATCGTCGAGAGGTGCCTGAGGCGGAATAATTCCAGGCCTCATGAGCCTGAAGTACTAACATGAACGAAATGAGGCGAGGTATCATGGGCACCTAGCTTTAAAGTAGTCCAAGTCCATAGAGCGCATTTGATGGCTAAGACCGCAGCGAGTGGGTAACCACCTCTCTCCCCCTCAATCCCGCATCATACACCGGACAAATCCCCGGCAAACTCCTTCCACCCTCCCACCGCTCTCACCTACTCAAGACGACCCCTCCCTTTCCGCGCCACCCTAATCTTCTTCGCTACTCCCCGCCTCGTCTGGACTGTCGCAGCCTCTCCCCGCCCTTCGCCACCTTCTGCCCAACGCCCCCATTCCGCCAAGTTCCGTGCAGCCCCGCCCCTCCCCGAGGCGGTACCTGCGGTTGCGGCGGCGGCGGCGGTGGCGCGAGCAGCTTGCGGATTAAACTTTTACGACTCTCCGGACCCGCTCGCCCTGAACGCGCGGACGCGGCGCGGACGGCTGCCGGTGGCGGCGACGGCGGCGGCGACGGAGGAGGAGGCGGAGGTGGTGGTGACGGTGGCGGTGGCGGTGGCGGTGGCGGTGGCGGTGGCGGTGGCGGTGGCGGTGGCGGTGGCGGTGGCGGTGGCGGTGGCGGTGGCGGTCGCGGTGGCGGTGGCGGTGGCGGTCGCGGTGGCGGTCGCGGTGGCGGTCGCGGTGGCGGTCGCGGTGGCGGTGGCCGTGGCGGTGGCTGTGACGGTGGAGGGGTGGCGGCAGCGGCAGCGGCGGCGGAGGCGGTGGCGGTCGGCGGCGGCGGCGGCGGCGGCGGTGGCGGTGGCGGTGGCGGTGGCGGTGACGATGGCGGCGGCGGCGGCGGAGGAGGACGCGGAGGCGGAGGTGGTGGTGGCGGGTGTGGCGGTGGCGGTGGCGGTGGCGGTGGCGGTGGCGACGTCGGCGGCGGTGGCGGTGCGGTCGGCGGTGCGGTGCGGTGCGGTCGGTGGCGGTGGCCGTGGCGGTGGCGGTGGCGGTGGCGGTGGCGGTGGCGGTGGCGGTGGCGGTGGCGGTGGCGGTGGCGGCGACGGTGGCAGTCGGCGGCGGGCGGTGGCCGGCGGTGGCGGTGTCGTGGCGGTGGCGGCGGTGGTGGCGGTGGGGCGGGGGCGGGGCGGGGGCGGGGGCGGGGCGGGGCGGGGCGGGGGCGGCGGCGGTGGCGGTGGCGGTGGCGGTGGCGGTGGCGGTGGCGGCGGCGGCGGCGGCGACGCGTCTGCGCCCGGTGCGGCGTGGAGCGGCGCGGCGAGGCGCGGCGCCGCGAGCGTCGAGGCGCGTGGCAAGGACGCAATGCGCCCGCGCTGCGGAAGCTCTCCACGCCCCGCCCCCTGCCAGGACGTGCCACGCCCCTCGCCGCCCGCCGCACCCGGCGCTGGGCGCTGCCGCCGCCTCGCACGGCCCGCCGAGGGCTTGCGCTTCTGAAAGGGTTTTGGCTCATTTGGTTCCGGTGACAAGGGTTCATTTTTGATTGATTGATTGGTAGTGATTCCGGGCGCGTCAACTACTCAGGTCATTAGTCCCGTAAATGTGGTGCATGTATTGTCATCGGGAGGCGGCGGTGATCTACCTCTGCTGGATGGCGAGATCCGGCGTCGACCTACCGTCGGCTAGTGGGGTTTCCCCCTAACCAGGACTCTCCCACCAGCAGGGCACCGCCCCAGCCGGGACAGGCTCTAAGCTCCCGTTCGGTCTCCCGGAATATGTGGAAGTGTAGTGCATGTTAATGTCAGTGTGTGTGTCTAAGGGGAGAGGATAGGACAACGAAGAGGAAGGAAAGATCGCGCGCGGTTCGTGGCCCGTTTGGTATGGTACTGCTCCGGCATTCGCCTGGTGTTGATCGGAGAAACCACGGAAAACTACCGATCAGAGCAGCCGGCCGCTAGAATTGTCCTCCAGACAGCAACTGAATTCGATCTATCTGAAAAGCTAGTGTCGAAAATCCTACCGCCGTCAGGACTCCCCGGTCAGAGGCGTTGCAGTAACATCACTCGATGCACTGAGCAACCGCTACCAGTGATTTGATCGGAGAAACTATGGAAAACTACTGATCAGAGTAGTCGACCTCTAAAATTCTCCTCCAGATAGCAATTGATTTCGACTTTGCTGCCAAGGTAGTGTCGAAAATGCTGCAACCGTCGGAACTCGAACGTAGGTCTCGCTCAGAGGCGCTGCAGTGACATGAGTTGATGCACTGAGTTATTTCCCCCAAGTTTTTTAAGCGAGGAAATTCGCAAATGTTGATCTGGCACAAATGTCATTATAGATTGATTTGAGTGAAACCTATAAAACGTTTAGTAGTCGGAGACCTAGGCGATGGGGCATACTTACTAATTTGGGACCTTCCTTTTTCTGGGTGGAGGTTCCACTGATCGCCTTTGATTTCCACCGCAGAAAAAATGAGAATTATGAGGCGTAGTGATGATCGATGAGTTTATAATGGTTGAGGTGAATTTCATGGGATTCTCGAGGATGGTGTAAGAAGTTCACCATGCAATAAACACATGGTGAAAACCATGATTTCTGCAGTCTCGAGCCTTTAGCTCCGCTCACCCAGATGATGATCCAAATTGCAATATTGCTAATTCAACACATTTAATTTAAATTCAGTGGTTGCAGCAGATTTCTAGTGGTACTCTTCGGTAAGAAAATAGAAACAATCGAACCAGAATAAATATTTTAACGAAATATAAGTGGTAACATAAAGTGGTCAATAGAAAGAATTTGTGTAATGCTTAACATATAAGCTCAATAAAATATTAAGGGGAATTCTTATATTAACAAAGTAATCATCACAGTTGCAGTGTTAATGTTGTTGGCACTAAGATTCAGATGTCAGTTTCTTTGACCTTCAATTCCTTTTGGAATAATCTAACATAAGAAAGAAATTTTATATACTAAAATTCTTACTTTAAAAGATTGTAATAAATATAATTGTTCCATTTGTAATAGTATAACTCGCATTACTCATGAAATGGCAAATGATTGCATCTTTTATGATTTGATTTTTCTATTATTATTATTATTATTATTATTATTATTATTATTATTATTATTATTATTATTATTATTATTATTATTATAACTATTATATTTATAATTATAATTATTGTAATTATTTTATAACTGCTCTACTTATTATTAATAACACTATTATTATTACTTTATTAAAGTTAATTATTTTGCGGATTATTATCATCAAATCGAACCTAGACGATTCTCTAATTTGATTGAGGATTTAATTTTTACAAGCGGTAAAGAAACACGCGCACTTTTGTAGATTTCCCTGATTAGTGTAAGTCATTTCTTCGAGAGATTAAAGATAATGTTCCAGGAAATGTCGTTTCGTTGTACTTTCAGTGCAAACTAGTATTCTATTCATTTACTTTTTTCAACAAATAATGACGAAACTCTCGTAACACGTATATTGCTCGCGAGATCCAACATCTAAAGTTATTTACGATGATTACTTTTGTAATTGCCTATAAAAAGAGCTTAATTCCTGTTTTGCTGCCATTTGACGGTTTATTATCTGTAAGACGAACGCATCAGGGATATAGTAAACTGCATTAAAATGTCCAGAGATGTCACACCCGACTACTAAAGTTGTCTATGAAATGTGATTCTCCAGACAAGAAAATACTAATGATGAAAATCCTACGTGATCGCTGACATCAATTAAAGACGCTTACTGAGAATTTTTAAACAATCAATTAAGCTGGTTACTCGTGGATTTAATTCAGGGATAACCGAAAAACGCCAATGATAATGTGTACAATGGTATGATAATACAGAAAGGAAAACTTATTTTAGTATTAATTTCCGTACATTTCATTTCACAAACCGGTTAACGAAACAATCACATGTTTGTTAATTGCTTTTTGTCAGAATATTGTGAAGAAAATGTAATGAATATGGAACACTCTTAGTTTTGCTAGTTAATATGAATGTTTTTTTTTTCAATATTTCTTCATCATTTCATAGTTGAAGGAAGGTGTAGGAACTAGAGCGTAAGAAGAAAGGGGCAGATATCCTTTCTTTCTCGTCACCATTGCAATTTGCGAGGGGGCGGACGTAGGTAAAAGGAGAAAGGGGGGGAAGGGCGTGAAGCTTCTTTTTCAAGAGCCCAATCTCCAGGAAAGAGCCTTGCATTCCGTCAGCAACACAGCTTAGAGAGAGGAGCAACGGAGGGGGTGGGAAGTTTGGTGACGATTTCGAGAAGAATGCAAGGGGAGAAAGGGAACGAAGAGTGTTTAATATTGTCCGAGAAAAAAAGTATATTTTCTAATAAATCTAGGTATTTCTTCCAATTTGTCTGCGGGGGAGCGATCAGAAATATGAACGCACCCTTGATGTGAAATATATTTACACTTCCAGGAGCATACATTCTGTAACTGAGAACTTCTTGTTACTGGTATCAGAAGCTGATTCCAGGGGGGGGGAAATTTTGCAAATAATAGAGAGAAACTTTAATCTACATTTTTTGAGCTGGTGTTACTCGATTGCAGAATACAGAAATGTAAACTACATAAATTTACCAAGGAATTGAAATAAATTTAAAATAATAAACAATACAATACAAATATAAATCATTCAAAGCAATTAATTAAACCATCATTTATCAAGCATCAATTATCTACTTTTTATTAGTTGATGTTCATTTGTGAAGGATATTAACAAGTAAATTAATAAATAAATTTAATTATAATAAAAACATATCAATCTCCTAACGCTCGTGGCCCTTCTGCATCAAATTTTTTATTGGGTCGCAATATCAAGCATCGATTACTACGATTTCACCCTTCACTTGTCGGGAACCGCCCCTCCCACGAGCCTCGCGACGCGCACTTCCGCTTCTTCTAGGAAGTGCACCCTGCTGCCGGGCCGAGGGGAAATGAATGAGTGGAATGAATGGTTATGTATAGAATGAATAAATGGTTATGTATATAATGAATGAATGAATAGTTATGTATATAATGAATAAATGGTTATGTATATAATGAATAAATGGTTATGTATATAATGAATGAATGATGCGTGAATGAAAAATAAATTAGAAAAGAAATACGTAGAAAACTTTACAAAAACATTTAGAATTAAGAAAAGAAAAAAAAAAACACATTTTTCGTGTCAATTAAGTATGCCAAAGTGCTACTATATAATTATTAAATTAGATTTAAGCTAGAATTAAGTTAGCTTTAGTTACTATTAGCTTTTTACCTATCCCTCTCAGCTGCTTAAGCCGCAAGGCAGCAGCGTAATTTGTACATTGCAATTTGTAAATAAATTCCCGCCTCCTCAGGGTTACTGTGGAGGGGAAACAAAAAAAAAAGGGCCGAGGGGGCGTGGCGCTGCAGGAGCACCTTTTCCCGGCGGGTGGTCGTCGACGAATAGATACAAGTATGAATGAGTGAGTGAATGGAAATAAAACATTATCAAGACTTTACAAATAAGAACATTAAAAGACAACAAAAAGCACGAATGTTATCTTAGGTTGCCGGCCAAAGCGCTGGCTTCATCCACAGGTTAAGTTAGTATTAAGTTAGTAAGTAAGCACTGCCCTCTTCTCTGCCGCGAAAGCCAACGAGCTGCGGCGCAAGTACCACAAGCAAGGTAATAAACTACCGCTCCGCCAGGGCTACTGGCGGGGAGAAATAATAACAAAAAAGTCGTCGACGGACCTCCGTAAACTTAGCATCGCAACGTTTTCAAAAATTATTGAAATTAGGCTCAAAATTTGTCGCCTTTTTGTTGCTAATTTGTTACGCAAAAAAAACAACTTTGTCGCTCTTCATTTGACCTAGCTATTAAAGATTCGGTTAACTTGAATTAACAAGTTAGCATCGCAAATTTAAGAAAACCAACAAATTACAGAGATATTATTTGAATTTGGTATTATTTCAATAGCAAAAATATTATTTGAATAGACAAAATTTCTTATTTGAGAACGCTGGATCCACAAAAAAGCGACAAATTCCTATGTGGTCATTTTTTATTTATGTCTGTAATTTGTTGGTTTCCTTGCGTTTGAAATGTTAACTTATTACCAAGTTAACCGAATTTTTAATAGCAGCGTCAAATGAAAAACGACAAATTTGTTTTGTTGCGCTACAAATTAACAACAAATTACTAACTTGACAGCATGTTGGCGTCGCGTTTGGAAAAAATTGCATTTCTGGTATTATTTGAATAGCGACAAAATTTCTTGTTTTGGAACTCTTGAGCAACAAAAATGCGACAAATTCCTATGTGGTCATTTTTTATTTGTCTGTAATTTCTTGGTTTTCTTGAGTTTGCAATGCTAACTTAATATCAAGTTAACCGAATTTTTATTAGCAGGGTCAAATGAAGAGCGACAATTTTTTTTTGCGTAACAAATTTGCAAGAAGAAAGCGACAAATTTCGAACCTAATTTCTATAGTTTTTGAAAACTTTGCGATGCTGACTTTACGGTGGTTGTGGACGGCGAGCGTGTTGGGTCGCCGTGCAACGCGCAGCGATGCAACTCGGCCGCACTCGCAGGGGGGCGGGGCCGCGGGCGCGGGCTGGGCGCGGAGAGCGGCGGCTATTTCGAGCGGCCCTGCTCACGCGCGCGCGACGGGAGGAAGTGAGCGAAGAATGTTGGGCCTTCTCGCATTCCACCGTCATTAAGCAAGATGTCGGTATGCTGCGCGCAAGACCTCCCGCGCTCGCGGGTGCGGGGGTGGGGGTGGGAGTGGCGGGGCGGGGCGGGCGGGCGCTCGCCCACTGGTTCGGCCGGAATTAGATGTTACCGGGAGCAGTACCTCAGTGCATCAACTGATGTCACAGCGCCTCTGACCTGGAAGTCCTAGGTCCACGGCGGCAGGATTTACGACACTAGCTCTTCAGCTAGGTCGAATTCAGTCGCTGTCTGGAGGAGAATTTTAGCGACCGGCTGCTCTGATCGGTAGTTTTCCGTAGTTTCTCCGATCAACACCAGGCGAATGCCGGAGCAGTACCCTATCAAACGGACCGCGCGCGATCTGTCCTTCCTTTTCCTTGTCCTATCCTCTCCCCTTACACACACACTTACACTAACATGCTCTATACTACCACATGTTCCAGGAGACCGGTCGGGAGCTTAGAGCTTGTCCCGGCTTACGTCCACGTTACGGCCGCGTCCCATTCTTTACACATGTAAAGTGAAGAAAACCATCAATATAATTGAATATCAATTAACATTTGAATGCTGTAATGAATTTGTTCACAGATTCACTTTACTCTGGTTCACATGCTTTTTGTAGACATGGAAAAACAAACTCGCTCGTGTGACCAGTAAAAGTTCACATCCGAAGAGAAATCCATAAACGTATCGTATCCTTAATTATTGATTCATCAGGACAGTTCGATAAGACAATTTCCAGTTCCCATCAGCAATTTATTTGAGAGAACATTAATAGCATAATAATACGCGAGGCTTAGATATTATAATATTATTGAAGCAGACAATTGAATACGTAGCTCAGACAACGAGAATAAAAATGTTCTATCACCCGTTGCAAAATGTATCACTCAGGAATTGAATGAAAGAGAACAATGGGTCAAGGACGCCGTGTTGTGACGTAAGTTGTGCGTTTACACGCTCTTCCGCTCTCTTTCCTCCGGGAGAGGTGGCTCAGGGCTTCAACTAATGACAATGAATGCTTCTGACCGGGAGGCCCTGGGATTCCGACTGTGGCAGGATTTTCGACCCTAGCGAGATAGCTATGTGGACTTCTATCGCTGTCTGGAAGACAATACTAACGCCGGCTGCTCTGATCGGTAGTTTCCCGTGGTTTCTCCGATCCACACCAGGCGAATGCTAGAGCAGTTCCCTCTAACAAACGGGCCACAAATCGCGCGCGATATTTCCTTCCTCTTCCTGGCCTTAACCTCACCCCTTACTTCACACTTACACTTGCACTCCATTACCACACATGACGGGAGACCTGTCGGGAGCTACGAGTTTGTCTCGGCTGGGGCGGTGTCCCATAGTGAGAGATGCGTGGATGGAAAAAAAAGAAAAAAAAAAGAAGGCCCGTTGGGCGTGTATGTTGGCGCCGGATCTCGCAATCCAGCTGCAGGACCACAGCCTTATAGCAAGGAAAATATGCACTTCATTTACGGGACTCATTACCTCAGCCGTTGACACGCCTGGAATCGCTAGTAATCAATCAATCAATCGACCAATCAAGCAATAAATCAATCGACCAATCAATCAATCAATCAATCGACAAATCAATCAATCAATCAATCGATCGATTAGTCTATCAGTCGATCAATCGGTCAATCGATCAATCAATCATGAATCTCCTTCCTCTTCCACTGGGGGGGGGGCGTGGTTGCGCCACCCGCCAGCGGGGCTTCCGCCTGCCAGACGCCCAGAGGGAAAGGTCCGCCCTGAGGGGAGCCCGCGCAAGGCAGCAAGGCGTTTCGTAACGCCACGTTCCTCCTGCACCCTTTCGTTTCGGGCGAAGGCGCCTCAGGCAAAGGGGCAAAGGCGAATGAATTATTCTTGCGATACCACATTCTCCCAGGCTGACGCACAGTACAAATATTTTCTTCAAAGACAAGCTGGGCATGGAACGCCTGCAATTTGAAAAGCAGGAAATGCTTATCTTGTTGGGAGAAAGCGACTTGATGCACTGAAAATGGCAAGGAATTTGAACCACGCCCTCTACCCATACTGAATGTCTTCGAGGCATGTGTTTGTGGGGTGTGTGTTTCTTTACTAGTTGCAAAATTAAGTTGTTTGTGAGTGACTCAAACTTCTTATAATATACGAGTCTTGAATATACTACATCTGACATCATCAGTGGTGATGAAAATGCCAGCTTTCTGTACCACAATTCAAATGAATCATACAAGTTTAAGCCAAAACAAATCGTAACACAAAAATATCTATAACTGTTGCATCTACAAAAGGCACATCCATGAGTGACTCATCAAATGAAAGGATTTCAACATGCTTAGAATACTAGATTTATTTCGACTACTATTTCAAAGAACAATGTTTCATTAAAAAGTTGTAAATAGATGTTCTATGGTCACAATTTGGTTTCAAATTATCAGAAAATCTCTGACGTATTTTGAAAAAACTCGTGAAATTGTTTAAAGATATAATATTGTAGAATTAGAAAAAATCTAGCTTCAATAATGAAAATATAGCACAGGTTCAAAGAAAATTTAAGATACTCATCTACTTGAGTTTAAAAAATATTACTTGTGGCATTTATCTGAATTTAATCTTCGGCACTCGTTAGATTGGATATTAAAAAAGTCAAAAATATTTTTTAAATTTATTTTAATTATTTCATCCGATATGTCCATGAGAAACTCTCCAAGAGAAAACACTATGGAGTAAATGCTCGGCAATTAAATATCGTGAGTTTTTTTTTTCGTTTGTCATTTTAAATCGTTCTTAGTTAAAATTTTGTGATGAATGAAAGCATTTTCCCTGTTTTAAATGGAAAAATCGATACATGTGCCTCATAAAATACTAAAACTGGTGAACGATGACTTTTTCATGACATGATTTTTCACACCAGTCAAGTTATCATTCATTAAATCTCAATAAAAGTATGAAAAATCCTGAAGAACTTAACAGGAAATTTTACAAAGAGGTGAAAATTCGAGTATGTTGTTTCAAGTACAAATAGAAGCCAATTTTAAATAGTTTATGTCAAACATTAAATATAAACTTGTAAACCATTGCACTTTTTCTAGTTATGAAACAAAATTTTGTTCATTCAATTAAAATATTAGGCACTGGCTACAATTCCATTAACATGCATTCCTTTTAAAATGAAAACAAACCTAGATGTGCTTTCTAACAAATCATGCTTACCATTAGAAACAATTCCGGGGATATTTGAGTGTAAGGGAAGCAGATAAAAGAAATGTGACAGTTCAGAAAACAGGCAATTTGATAGGACACTCATATTAGTCACATTAATGTGTCCCTTATCGAAAAGGGCAAGTTACTAACTGTTATAAATAATAATTAATTAAAAAGTTATTAGACCGGGAGCGGTGGCTAATAAATTTGTGCTCTCCAAAAGATTTTTAAAACGTTTGTATTATTTTTAAAATTTGTTTAGGAATTTTTTTATAAATGTAATTTCGTACTATGTAAATGTTCGTTTTATAATTATTGTGTTTTAATATTAGATATTATATCTGATTTTACGTATTTACTATTTACCGGTAGCGGTAGCTCAGTGCATTAATTGATGTCACTGCAGCGCCTCTGACCGGGAGGTCTTAGGTTCGAGTCCTGACGGCGGCAGGATTTTCGACACTAGCTTTTCAGCTAAGTCGAATTCAGTCTGGAGGAGAATTCTAGCGGCCGGCTGCTCTGGTCGGTAGATTTCCGTGGTTTCTCCGATCAACCCCCGGCGAATGCCGGAGCAGTACCATTACAATCGGGCCGATCAACACCAGGCGAATGCTAGAGCAGTTCCCCCTAACAAACGGGCTACACATCGCGCGCGATCTTTCCTTCCTCCTCCTTGTCCTATCTTCACACACACATATTAACATGCACTACAGTGCCACACATGCCGGGAGATAAACCGGGGACTTAGAATTTGTCCCGGCTGGGGCGGTGCCCCGCTGGTGGGAGATACCTAGTTGAGGAAAACCCCGTTAGCTGACGGTAGATCGGCGCCGGATCTGGCCATTCAGGGGTGGAACATTAGCGCCACCTCCAAAGCAAAAACATGCACTACTCGCACAGGATGTAGTATGTGCACAGGATGTAGTAGTTGAATATGTAGAATAGAAATGATTATGTAATACTGAAAAAAAACGATGACGAGATTTTAATTTTAAAGTACGATTTTGGGAAGCCCTGGTACTGAAAAGAGTGTTTTTTAAGTATATAACTGGCAGTTGGTGAAAAACACTACCACCATACAAAGGATTTTTCCAAAAATGGATTCATGTAATTCCCCAATTGATCTCACTTGGCTAAAACCCCTCCGAATTTGAGACTAATCATTAATTTTGTTGGCACTTTACAAGAAATCCTAGCAATTTTTGAACAGTTCCTAAAAAATGGGTCAAACATTTTGCAGTAATTTTTTTGTTTGAATAAAGCGCGCTCATAGAAATGACTCAGATCTGATTTTTATTAATATAAAACCTCAAAATTTTTGAGAAATTCAAAGGTTTAAAAGATTTTTAACGTCCTCTTGCAACATTGATTTTTTGTTTATGAAATCTATTCTTGAAACTTAAATCCTTAAATGAAGTCATGCAGAGCTTTTCAGTAGTTAGATACGTGTAGTTAGTACTTTTAAATGATATCGTGCACAATGCTTTGAATCACATTACAAAACAATTCTACCAACACGGAGAAGGGCTACAACTGGTATGTATATAATGGTACAGAAACGAGATGAGCCTAAGAACTTGTAGGGCTACATGATCGACTTGCTTGAGTACCTTGACTTGATCGATCCGCTCGGGATCGTACACTTGCTTAAGATCCTCCTCTTGATCGACTTACTTGAGATCCTACACTTCAACATCGACTTACTTGAGGTTCTCCATTTATTCATCTTTCTTGAGATCCTGTACTTGATTGACTTGCTCCTGTAGTTGATCGACTTACGAAAGCCACTGAAAATAACGCACCCCTAATCATTATTGGACGATGCCTTCTTATTTCGAGAGAAGAATAGAGGCGTCTCTTTTGATACTTTCCATTGCATTGAAATTGAAATTTTAGTGAAGTCGAGGTTCGGAATTTTTAATTGATCCTTTTTGTAAAAAATACGAAACGAAGAACGAAATCATTTGACACGCAGTATTAAGAAGTCTCGATAATAAACAAGATACAAGCAATAGAGACAATAGAATCCTGCCATAATCACGTAGGGCAACGGGATTTTTATAATAACCCAGGGACGGTCCCCACAAAATCGAGACGGGTGGCAACTGCAGTTCCCTCCCTATCACTCGAGCTTGGCAACGTAAGTGGGGTGGAGGCCGAGCGGGTCATCTGCTTCCGCGCCGGTGACCCTCGTCGCAGCTCTGTTGCTCCGCCGCGGGCGCTGGGGTCCTGCGGTACAAAGCACTTGGCGCTCCCTGGAAACGCATTACCCGCTAGGCCGGCAGATAACAAACTGCGGCGCCGCTGTCCCCTGCTGTCCCTTTGATCAGGACACTATCTGTGGGAAAAGACGCGATTTTCCGCTCCGAGCGGAAGCTGTTCTCTGGGGGAAAGAAGTCCCCAGGATTTCCTCCCCATTGAGCCCCACGCGCTGCAGTCAGCAGCACCGCTTTTGATGTTTTTTTTATTGTGGAGGAAACAGGTGGAGGATTTCGATTGATTGATTCATTAGTGATTCCTGGCGCGTCAACTAACGAGGTCATTATTCCCGTAAGTGTAGTGCATGTTTTTCATTGGGAGGTGGCAGTGATCTCCCACTGGATGGCGAGATCCGGCGCCGACCTACCGTCGACTAGCGGGATTTCCCCCAACCAGATATCTCCCACCAGCGAGGCACCGCTCCAACCGCGACAAGTTGTAAATCCCCGATTGGTCTCCCGAACTGTGTGGTAGTGCATGTTAGCGTAAGTGTGTGTGTAAGGAGTGAGGAGAGAACAAGGAAGAGGAAGGACAGATCGCGCGCGGTCCGTGGCCCGTTTGTTAGGGTACTGCTCGGGCAATCGCCTGGTGTTGATCGGAGAAACCACGGAAAACTACCGATCAGAGCAGCCGGCTACTAGAATTCTCCAGACAGCGACTGAATTCGACCTAGCTCACAAGCTAGTGTCGAATATTCTGCCGCCGTCAGGACTCGAACCTGGGACCTCCCGGTCAGAGATGCTGCAGAGACATCAGCTGATGCACTGGGACGCCGTAGGGGATTTCAATTTTCCATAAGCAATTACCACCTGAATTTACCTCAACGCCATCATCGCCGGATCTGTGCAATGACTGTGACCGGTAGGTTCTGAGGTCCGAGATGCGACAGTAGTGTATTTTCAACACTACCGAGATAGGTAGTTCAAACTTACCCGGTGCTTCAACTGCTGGAGAAATATAGCGACCGTCTGCATTGATCGGCAGTTTTTTCTGATTTCTTCTATAAATACCAAGCAAATGCTGGAGCAGTACCCTACCTAATGGGCCACGAACCGCGCGCCATCTTTCCTTCCTCTTCATTGTTCTATTCTAACCTCCCTTTTTACACATGCAACCTCGCACACACACACACACACACACACACACACACACACACACACACACACACACACACACTTATGCACTACACTACCACACATTTGGGGAGGCCAGTCGAGAGCGTAAAGCTTGTCTTGGTTGATGCTGCGCCTCGTCGTGGCAGGGGGGGAGAAAAAAGAGGGGGGAATCCCTGCAAGTAGATGTAGGGTTTCTCCGAGCAACACCAGGCGAATGCCGGAGCAGTACCCTACCAAACGGGCCACGGACCGTGCGCGATCTGTCCTTCCTCCTCCTTGTCCTATCCTCTCCCCTTACCCACACACACTTACACTAACATGCACTACACTATCACACATCTCGGGAGACCGGTCGGGAGCTTAGAGCTTGTCCCGTCTGGGGTGTCCCCCGCTGGTGGGAGGTATCTGGTTGGGAAAAACCCGCTAGCCGACGGTAGGTCGGCCCCGGATCTCGCCATCCAGCCGGGGAAAAACACCGCCACCCACAGAGAAAAAAATGCACTATACCTACGGGAATAGTGACCCTAGTAGTTGGCGTGCCCGGAATCACTTACAACCAACCAATCCATATATGTCGACGACGAATGTTTCGTAACCGGGGAGAAACATCCCCATCTCCAGTTTTAAAAAACTTCACTAAGGAGGTAATGACCGTAGCTGTTGACGTGTGCGGCAACAGCAATCAATCAATCGTGTGTGATTTTGTTGAAAATTGAGTGGGCTGTACTTTGTGTTAAGTATTGTGATTCCATACTTGAAAGATTTTAGGGCACTCCACGTACCATTTCTGTACACGTAGCACAGGTTAATGTATTATGTTGTCATTATGTGCTCCGCAATTTATTATCTGACTACCTTTTGTATAATTTAATATCTCCGTAAATTGATATTAACATTTTGTAAATAAATCATATTTTATTTATATAAATGCAGAATACATCATTTGAAAATGTTCAATCAGGGATTTCTATTACCGATGGATGATGTATAATTATTAGATAATTATAACAACAGTACGTTCGAAATTAAAGTCTATATCCAAGGTAGTATTTAAGACTTTTATAATACTGCTTTTTGTAAACCTGCTACGCCTAACAAGATATTTCTATGTAAAATGTTTCAAACTGGCAATGGCGTGATGACACATAATTTATTGTCCAAATATACCTATTTCTGTTGAAGTTTCATTTTAAGTTCTTTAAAAAAAACAAGTCATCTGGCCATATTATACTAATTAATTGTATATTAAAAAAAATTAAAATTTTCGTAATTTTTTCTCGGAATAGGTGGGTTTTCTTTCGTGCTACCGAGTCGCTAGTCAAAACGCCTTTGCCAGTGCATCTGAAACAACCTAATAGTGTTTTTCCAAAATTCCACAACGAGCCTCCTCAGGCGGGCTGCGTGGAGAGTTTCCATCAAGCGCGGGCCTCCGGAAGGCGGTGGTCGCCGTCGCGGGCAGAGCGGCCTCACAGACACGCAAGCTCGCCGCCCGCCTCTCACCCCGGGAGGCCCCTCACCCCTGGCTACCATCGCCGCCACCGCTCCCACTACCTCAGTCGCCACCGCCTGCGCCTCCGCCTCCAGTCCCACCACCGGTTTCGCCTCCACCTCTGCCTGCGCCTTCGCCTTCGCACCCGCCTCCGCCTCTGCTTCCACCTCCGTCTTCGCTTCCGCCTTTACCACCGCCATCGCATCCGCCTTCGCTTTCGCCACCGCCTCGGCCTTCGCCTTCGCCACTGCCTCCACCTTCACCTCTGCCTCCAGTCCCACCAACGGCTTCGCCTCCACCTCTGCCTGCGCCTTCGCCTTCGCACCCGCCTCCGCCTCTGCCTTCACCTCCGTCTTCGCTTCCGCCTTTACCACCGCCATCGCCTCCACCTTCGCTTTCGCCACCGCCTCGGCCTTCGCCTTCGCCACTGCCTCCACCTTCACCTCTGCCTCCAGTCCCTCCAACGGCTTCGCCTCCACCTCCGCCTGCGCCTTCGCACCCGTCTCCGCCTCTGCTTCCACCTCCGCCTTCGCTTGCGCCTTTACTTCCTCCATCGCCTCCGTCTTCGCATTCGCCACCGCCTCGGCCTCCGCCTTCGCCTTCGCCACTGCCTCCACCTTCACCTCTGCCTCCAGTCCCGCCACCGGTTTCGCCTCCACCTCCGCCTGCGTACCCATCTCCGCCTCTGCCTTTGCTTCCACCTCCGCCTTCACCTCGCCCTGCGCCTTCGCTTCCGCCTTTACCTCCACCATCGCCATCGCCTCCGCCTTCGCTTTCGCCACCGCCTCGGCCTTCGCCTTCGCCAATGCCTCCACCTTCACCTCTGCCTCCAGTCCCACCAACGGCTTCGCCTCCACCTTTGCCTGCGCAATCGTCTCCGTCTCCGCCTTTGCTTCCGCCATCGCCTTCGCCTTCACCTTCGCCTCCGCTTTACCTTCTGCCATCGCCAACGCTTTCAACCCGCCCCCGCCTTCACGTCTGCCTTCTGTCGGCCTCCACCTCCTACTCCGCCCCCGTCTCCGCCACCTTTTCCTCTTCCGCTTAATCCGTCTTTGATTCCACTTTCTCGACCTCAGCCACCGCCTCAGTCGTTGTCAACGCCTCCTACACCGTCTGCAACCTCTGCCTCCTGCACCGCCACCGTCACCACCACCACTACCACCACTGCCTCCAATCCCAGCACTGCCGCCTCCACGAATCTCCCCCCCCCCCAGCCCAGTGGCATCCTCCGCCCTCAGTCCGCGCTATCGCCGCGCCGGCGTCTTACCTGAGGCGCTGGAACCAGACTTCCTACCCGCGGGGACAGAAGGAGCCGGAGGGGGAGGGGAGGACCCAGCGAGGTGAAACGGAACCTCTGAAAAGGTAGCCCGGAGCACGTGGGGTAGTATTTCAAACCCCAAACAGCCCTCCTTCGGCATGAGCGCGTCTTGCTCTTTAAAAGACCATGAAAATAAGAAAAGAAAACGAGCAGCCAGGAAAGGCGGGAGGGGCAGGGGTCGCTGCCACGGAAGGAGGGGGGAGGGCTCGCGCGGAGGGGAAGGAGGAGGAGGGGGAGGAGGAGGTCTCGCGCGAAATGAAAAGAAAAGCGGCGCGAGAGAATAAATCAGAAAGGAGAGCAAGTTACAATAAATAGGTGTGCGTGGGGGGGGGGGGGCCGGGTGGCAGGCAGTTTTCTAAGGGCGCGCGCGCCGCCGTCGCGGACACCTGGTGGCCCGCGCAACGCGTGTACAGTGCAGTCATAGGTCCTGCAAAGGAGCTCGCGACGCGGCGCGGCGGGGCGGGGCGGCGGGTTTCTTCACGGGCGATAGCGTCTGCCACCACATGCGCAGGTCTTGGGCACGCGTACGAGCGAGGCGGGTCTCGGGCCACGGTCGAACACGTGTGAGAATATGTGAGCGTGTGTGGGAATGTGTGAGAATGTGCACATGCATGTGTATGAGAGTGTGTGAAAGTTCGTGTCTGTAGGAATGTGTGAGAGTGTGCGTGTGTAGGAATGTGTGAGTGTGCGTGTATAGGAATGTGTGAGAATGTGAACATGCGTATGTGTAGGAATGTGTGAGAGTGAGCGTTTGTAGGAATGTGTGAATGAACGTATGTAGGAATGTGTGAGAATGTGTACATGCGTGTGTATGAGAGTGTGTGAAAGTTCGCGTCTGTAGGAATGTGTGAGAGTGTGCGTGTGTAGGAATGTGTGAATGTGCGTCTATAGGAATGTGAACAGTGAGAATGTGTGTGAGAATGTGAACATGCGTATGTGTAGGAATGTGTGAGAGTGAGTGTTTGTAGGAATGTGTGAATGAACGTATGTAGGAATGTGTGAGAATGTGTACATGCCTGTTAGTGTGAATGTGTGAATGTGTGTATCTGTGGAAATGTATGAGAGTATACGTGTATAGGAGTGTATGACTGTGCTGATGTAAGAATATGTAAGTATGAATGTGTAAGAATATATGAGAATGTGTTTACGAGTGTGCGTTTGTAGGATAGTGTGATAATACGTCTGTATGAATACGTGAGTGTGTACGTATGTGGTAATGTGTGAGAGTGAGTGTATGTAAAAATGTGTGAGTGTGCGTGTATAGGGAAGTGTGAGAATATTGACATGCGTGTGTGTGTGTGAATGTGTGAGAGTGTACGTGTGTAGGAATGTATGAGGGTGTGCGTATGTAAGAATATGTGAGTATGGGTGTATAGGAATATATGAGAATATGCTTATGTGTGTGCGTTTCTAGAATAGTGGGAAAGTGCGTATGTAGGAATGTGTGAGTGTTTGCGTATGTGAGATGAGAACGTATGTTTGCGTGCGTGGGAAGTGTGAATGTGTTCGAAAGCGTGTGTGTGTAGTACAAGAGCACACCGTCGAGTCGTGACGTGGGTGCCTCTATGTGTGCGAGAACTTTGTTTTGCACCGTGAATGAACAACATGCCTTTTCTTATTCTCTTTGAAATCTCTTGCTTGTTTACGGTTGTGTTCGAAAGTTTAGAGGGAATGTGTGAGTACGCGTGCTTGTGGTTGCGTGTGGGTCTGAATGAATACGAATGAGCTTAAAAATGCATGCCATGTTTTCATCTAGTCAGTCAAAGTTGGCCAGAGATATGATCGGCGTTAATCTTGCTTCGGTCGCTGAAATTCATCCTGGCCGATCGTGATTAAATTACGTTTGTTTACAGTCAGTTACCAGCTCAAAAGAGTTTCCGTTAAATTTTGAGATGAAAGACGATATTCTCCCCTCTTGAAATTCGATAATGAAATATGCTTGTTACAGAGTTATAACACATGAACGATGAATATTCATGTACTGTTTTACAAAACCTTCTACAAAAAAAGTAAAAGTCGTTAGACAGATCTGTTGATGCTTTTTAAGCGAAAACTTTGAGTTCGTTCATACTAACATTTATTCTCATGGTTTTCTTGTTAATGGCACATGACAAAAGGTCTTTTTCGCCATTTATTTGTGAATTCTGATCACAGGGAAGTTTCTCAGGAAACGAATGGCTCTCTAAATGCGTTAATTTGAACCGGGTTTAAAACATTCGGTTATAATGTATAGGGGTGGTAAATAAATACACATAATTATTTGGTCTCAGATAGTTCGCACATTTGTGGTAAAGAAATACACTTAATTATATGGTCGCATATAGTTCGAATATTTAGAAATGCAGAAAATAAGAAAGTGGAACAATTGGGAAGAAAGTAATACCTTAAGAAAGGACACGATTAAGACAAGATGAAAAAAATGGAAAGTGAATAATTGCATGTCCACATCTAGGAAATTCAATATCAAACCAAAAAAGCGGAGAAAAAAACTTTAACTACCAACTGGGAATAATGTATTGAAGTAAGCCATTCATAGTAAAAACAGTTTCAATTCCAGAATAGTGAATTAAGAGGGTGATAAAATGGAAACATAGAAAGTAGGCCAGAATTCAAACAAGTCTCATAAAAAAATGTTAAAACAAAAAGAATTTCAATGTACAAATCACAATGCAATAATAAGTGAAAATCGAAATCTTCGGAAAAACGTAAAATCTGTCGTAACCCTTCAAACACGTTAAAATAAAGTAACCATTGCTTTTTTAATGTTTTAAGTAGTTTTCTCCACCTGAATATAAAATACAATAATCGTAATTCTTCTTTTTAACTCTAAAAAAATTTAAGAGTAAAGGCATAAATTATCTGTGAATTATGCTGTAGGTTTATAATTCGTTAGACGGATTTTTTGTATAAATAAATGTTATTCTTGTTGTATTAATTACGTATTGAGTTATTAGTGCATGCGCAGGGTGAATGGAGGCAGGGCCACACACATCGCCGCGCGCCAGTTGCGACGGAAGCGCGCGCAGTGGCGGCGCGAGCGGTGAAAACAATTGCGGCGCGGAAGCGATTCTCTGCAGCCTTTGATGTTTCCGAGGACGCGGGGGCGAATGCGCGGGGCGGGACGGAGCGGAGCGGGGCGGGGCGGAGCGTGGCGGGGCGTGGCGGGGCGTGGCGGGGCGGGGCGGGGAGGGGCGGGGCGGGGCGGAGCGGGGCGGGGCGGGGCGGGGCGGGGCGGGGGGGGCGGGGGCGAGCGAGAGAGACAAAACAGGATGCTTACGCTTTGCGCTTCCATCCTCGCCCATTCGTCCGTCCGTCTACCCGCGTGCTCTGCCCCGTCACCGCCCTGCTCGTCCTCCGTCCGTTCGCGCCGATGCAGAAGGTCCCGCGCCGACCAGCTTCGTCCCGTCCCGTCCCGTCCTCCTTGCCTCGTCCACCCCGTCCCTGTCTCACTCATCTCTCCCAACCATATCACACCCTTCCTTTATTTCCCCTTCGCAGTACCTCGGTGAAGGAGGGAGTTCGTTAGTTATAGTGTAATTGTAGGGTAGTGTAGTGCAGTGTGAATGAATGGGACGAATGAATATTTATGTATATAATGCAACAAGTATGAATAATGCGTGAATGAAAAAAATTGTGGAGTGGAGAACATTTCTTGCATCTCGAAAATATTATTTCAAGGAAGTACCATTAAAATGATATTAAAATCGATCAAATCAGCGAAAAATGCATTAAAAATGGCGGAAAAGAGTAAATAATAACTTACTATTCAAAATCGACGAAAAATGCACAAAAATGATCTACAAAACAGGTTCATTTCCTTTTATCATAATATAAAATTAATTTCTACACTAAACGGCATTGTTCTAAAGTGAAAAGAAAAAATAACATTTCATTAAAATCCTCTCCCTACTTATCAGAAGAGACCGAATTTTTATGTAATTACAAATTTATTGTTTTTCTTCGTACCGTTCTAAAAATTGTAATCTTGACGAATCCTAACAGAATATAAAAATTTTTCATTACATATTTTTACGTATTTAGTACTTTATTACATATTTTACATATTTTGCTATTTTCAGCAAATATTTTTTTATTATAATTTTTCTTTAATTTTATTGCTTATGTTTTTGAAAAGAAGTATTTTTTTTAAATGGCACATTTTCCTATATTGTTGCTGCGAACTGTCTATACGACGTACGATAATGAAGTCGCGGTCGGAAGTCTGCCGCGCCTGCTTCAGTAGTTTCTTCAGTTAGTCGCAAAGATTTTGCTACAGACGGAAAAGTTGCATGATGCAAAGCGTACAATAAATTTGTGCTCTCCAAATGATTTTTAAAACGTTTGTATTATTTTTAAAATTTGTTTAGAAATTTTTTTATGAATGTACTTTTGTATTATGTAAATGTTCGTTTTATAATTATTGTGTTTTAATATTATATATTATATCCGATTTTACATATTTATTATTTACCGGTAGCGGTAGCTCAGTGCATCATCTGATTTCACCGCAGCGCCTCTGACCGAGAGGTCCTAGGTCCTAGGTTCGCGTCCTAACGGCGGCAGGATTGTCGACACTAGCTTTTCAGCTAGGTCGAATTCAGTCGCTGTCTGGAGGAGAATTCTAGCAGCCGGCTGCTCTGATCGGTAGTTTTCCGTTGTTTCTCCGATTAACACCAGGCGAATACCGGAGCAGTACCCTACCAAACGGGCCACGGACCGCGCGCGATCTGTCCTTCCTCTTCCTTGTCCTATCCTCTCCCCTTACACACACACACTTACACTAACATGCACTACACTACCATACATCCCGGGATATCGGTCGGGAACTTAGAGCTTGACCCGTCTGGGGCGGTGCCCCGCTGGTGGGAGAGTCCTCGTTAGGGGGAAACCCCACTAGCCGACGGTAGGTCGGCGCCGGATCTCGCCATCCAGCGGGGGAAGATCACCGCCATCTACCGAGAAAAAGCATGCACTACACTAACGGGACCAATGATCAAAGCAGTTGACGCGCCCGGAAACACGAAAAAATCAATCAATTACATATTTATTATATATTTTTACTGTTTTCATTATATATTTTGACGTTTCATACTACATATTTTTCCGGTCTCTTCTTACACCGGGATCAAAGCTGTGTAGGAAGGCGTGTAGCGGACGAAGTGGGCGTGGCGCCGCGTTCGGAGGCTGACGGCGGGGGCGGGGCGCGGCACGGCGTGGCGTTGTGGGCGCGTGCCCGGGCCGTCCTCGCCTCCCGCTCCGGCCCGTGCGGTCCCGCGCCGCGCGATGAATGAACGGCCAGACGGGCGCGCGCAGGCATCGATCGCGGGACGATACGTGCGCGCGGGCCGGCGCGGCTCGGCGCGCGTACTAGCAATATCGACGTTCCGTGGAGTAGTTGTAGCAGTAGTACGCCCCGTAGTACAACCCGTAGTACGCTCGGGTGCGGACGGGCCGCGACGCGGAGGTTATTGTGATGCCACCGAGCAGGTGATTCCTATTCCTGGGCCACGCGTATGTTGCACGGCCACGGACGTTTTCTGCAAATGCGTTATGCAAGAATGATGAGTGGTAAAAGTGCTTTTCAATGAGGTAGGCTTCTTCGACGTTTTCTCTGCACGGTGACACGTTCATGAAAGGAAAGTAGCTGATTGTTGCAGACCCATTTCATAAGTCAATTCGTCGTTTCAGTGTATACTTTTTTTAAATGTATTTGTATTTGTTTCTTTCAATCTTGAATCATTAGTAATTAATAAAAAATAAATGATAATGAGATTGAGTCCGTTTAATTTTTGCGGTTTCTACTCGTTTGCATGTGACATTAATTCGTGAAAATATCGGAAACTGGTTTTTGTTATTATATATTCATCAAGTTCTCAGAACAAAATCAATGTGTAATTGAATTTACATTTTGTCCCGTTATTCCCGCACAATAAATTAATGATTTTAATTATTTATCAATGTCACAGTAACAAAACTTTCTTTTCAGCGGTATCAATATTCCGTCGAGTGACTGGCGAAACTAATCCAACTAGACAAGAATTTCACATAAACTAAACAAAGTGATTATCACTGTCAAAACTATATTTGTCTGCTTGAGCTTTCGGAGATTGTCAGTAAGCCATTTGAAATTTCATGGCAATTAAACCAGATGAATGCTCAGGATCGGTGCCTATTGTGGTTAGTGATGCAAAAAGTTCGTAGGAATGGCCCAGTTTCGCCGAAAACAAGACTCCACGACGTTTGTAACTTGTGCAAAATTAATGAATTAATAATTAGTTGTTTTTTTTATTTCTTGTCGCGAGAGGTAGATCAGGCCATCAGCTGATGACACAGCAGTTCCTCTGACCGAGAGGTCCTAACTTCGGGTCCCGACAATCTTAGGTTCGAGTTCCGACGGTCCTAGGTTCGAGACCCCATTTTCAACATTAGTTAGATAGATCGAATTGAATCGTTGTCTGGAGGAGAATTCTAGCGGCCAGCTGCTCTGATCGGTAGTTTTCTGTTGTTTCTCCGATCAATACTAGGCGATTGTCGGAGCAGTACTCTAACAAACAGGCCACGTACCGATCGCGTGATCATTCCTTCCTTTTCCTTGACTATCCTCACCCCTTACTTACACACACACTTGCATTTACATGCACTACTCTAACACACACACCTGGAGACCGGTCGGGAGCTTAGAGCTTGTCCCGTGTGGGAGATACCTCGTTGGGGAAAATACCGCTGGCGGACATGTAGGTCGGCATCGGATCTCACCATCCAGTAGGAGATCACGGCTACCTCCGTAAGAAAAAACATGCACTACACTTATGGGATCCATGACCTCAGAAGTTGACCCACCCGTAATCACTAATCAATCAATCATTTTGTTTCCCGCGTCAATAGCCCTGGCTAGGCGTACATTTATTTTCATAATGTTTAGTAATAATTATATTAATAATAAAGCTTTCACACATCCCTTCAATCAACAGCGCAAATGCCTTCTGTTTTAAAACAGGGTTAGTTCACCTTTTTTTACAACAGGTGAACTCATACCAATGAATAAGTCAATATTGCAACAGAGGGGCTAAAAGAGTTGTTTTAGTTTACATTTCCTTTTCGTTGGTTGAATGGAATACTGAATACTTTTTTCTTCTTTAGAGAATGTTTAAAAAAATATTAATTGATCGAAATTCATAGAAAGTAAATATGCGCTATGAAAATAAACAGTGATTCGTTTACTTTTTTTAATTTTCGACTTTCATTATGTTCATTTCAGAAATATGTAACTGCATTTCAGAAAATTCTTAGATTATATTTGCCATCCTGCTCAAATAGCTTATTAATTAGGTTTATAAGAAATTCTGAACTACTTCGCATCATCAATATGTTAACACACAAAGTGTACCGTATGGTTAGTTACCTTGTTTTATATTCTTCTGTTATTAACTGAACAAAACTTTATTAATTTTTCAAATTGCTTTTTGAACTAACGAAATAATTACTTTACTAAAAATTAAGGCCAATCACATTCCATCACATCTTTCTGAATAACGTCCGGGTTTCGGTTACTAAAATAGTACAGTTTCGGTTTTTGATAAAAAAAAGCGTTTTGGTTCGGGTTTTGGTATCGATTTTGGAGCGATTCCAAACGATTTCCTTCGAAAAGAATATTATTAATACAGAACTTTGGTATAATGAAGTTTTGAACGTTTCCTTTCCTGTGTAAGGCATAAACAATTAAAGAAATAATACTAACTGTTCTGCTCCATGAAAGTCTCTGACATCTGTTGTTTTTTTCTCGGAAGGTATAACTGACGTAGTATGTTATACGAAATTTTGAAGATTGTTTAAAAACAGAAACCTTGGTATAGGATGCCTAGTTCAGTGATATATTTAATGAAAGAATTTAGTTCTGGCTTCTCAAACCATTTCTATTGAAATGGTTTGTAACATTTTCGCTTACGGTTTCGCTTTGACGCGTTGGGAACATTTAAAGCAATGTTTTAAGCACTTCCAATTAACAAAGCTGATATAAAGATATGAACTGTCCGTTAATATAGTTCAATTAGATAAATGTAAAGCGTAGCATTAAGACATAAGACTGGTATCAACCAACTTTTCGTTTTTTTACAGATTCATTTATTTTACTTAATTCGTACTTGGAGCAAAGGCCCCGATTCCCACTGAATTGTCCGTCCATGAAACACATACTCATATAAATACGAGCGTAAAATAAATAAATTCTGCGAAGTAAATGAACAAACGCGCACTAATTGGGTCCTATAAGGAACCAGCCTCCGCTCGCGCCCTTCGAAGGCCGCCATGGGCATTTTGTCCGTTGCTCGTGGCGCGCCCGTAGGAAAACACAGCCTGCACGGCGCGGCGCGGCGCGCGGGGACGACACAGATGGATGCGAGGCCGGAAGTGGCGCGGGGCGGGCAAGGGCGGGGAGGGCGGGGCAGGGGGCCCTGGAAGGCGCAGCCCCCCCGACTATCGCCGTCTCTATCGGCGCTGCGGGGGTGTCGCTTTCCGGGAAGCGCTGGGCGGGAGCCCTCGGATGGGACGCTCCGCGCCGGAGCCCTCGGCCGCGCCCTTCTCGTCGCCCGAAACGCTCTCTGGCGGAGGAGAGGTCCCGAAGGGTAGCGCAGCAAAGTTTTCAACAATTTTATTTATTTATTTATTTATTTATTTATTTATTTATTTATTTATTTATTTATTTATTTATTTATTTATTTATTTATTTATTTATTTATTTATTTATTTATTTATTTATTTATTTATTTATTATTTATTTATTTATTTATTTATTTATTTATTTATTTATTTATTTATTTATTTATTTATTTATTTATTTATTTATTTGTTTATTTACATTTATTTATTTATTTATTTATTTATTTATTTATTTATTTATTTATTTATTTATTTATTTATTTATTTATTTATTTATTTATTTATTTATTTATTTATTTATTTATTTATTTATTTATTTATTTATTTATTTATTTATTTATGTATTTATTTATTTATTTGATTGATTGATTGATTGATTGATTGAACCTGCAAAATCCCTTTAAGGGCAAAGGCCTCCTGTTTCAGCAGGGTGAAAAGTTGGGTTACGCGTTTACATCATATGAAATTGCCTTTACACAAAATTACACAATATTAAATTACATAATATAAAATTACAATTAGAGATTATGAAATTACACAAATGACTTTTTTTCTATTTATCTAATACTCTTCCGTTAGTCTTCCAGTTATCTCAGTATCTCCCTTGACTATTAATCCGAACTGATTATCACACTAAATATATTTAAAAAACAAAGCAAAAAAAAAAAAACACTTGAAACTCACAAATTTCATCATTTTTCTCTTAGTCATAAGTCTCTTCGGTACTTCAACAAAACTAGAAATTAATCTCAAAATGCGTCGCTTTTTGTTTTTTCTGTACTGCGGGATCCGATGAAAAGCGACAATTTTCTGGCGTCACAAATTACAAAGTAAAAATCGACAAATTTTGAGATTGGTTTCTAGTAATTCTGAAAACTTTGCTACGCTAACTTTACGCACCTACGGAGGAAGCGAAGTGTCTTTGCTGTAAGAAAACAACACGAACGTTCTGCAGTTTTACGGACAAATTAAATTCTTGAAGATGAAATCTTGTGTATCGTAAAAAAATGATATACTCTTATTGTTTAATAGGTTAAGTAAGAAAATTTTATATTTCTTTATTAATGAAAGAAATACTCTAAAGTTTGGCTTGTTCAATACACAATTGTTCAATTTGGGTATATTTTGCAATAAACATACACGTGATATCGTTGCGTGTTTCGGCTCTTTATGGCGTTTTCTTCAAGTCTGAAAAGTCGTTTGGATTTTCAATTGATTGATTGATTGATTTTTTCGTGTTTCCGGGCGCGTCAACTGCTTAGGTCATTAGTCCCGTGGGTGTAGTGCATGTTTTGTCTTCCCCCGCTGGATGGTGAGATCCGGCGCCGACCTACCGTCGGCTAGTGGGGTTTCCCCCTAACCAGAACTCTCCCACCAACGGGGCACCGCCCCAGTCGGGACAAGCTCTAAGCTCCCGACCGGTCTCCCGGAATATATGGTAGTGTAGTGCATGTTAGTGTGTGTGTGTGTGTGTAAGGGGAAAGGATAGGACAAGGAAGAGGAAGGACAGATCGCGCGCGGTCCTTGGCCCGTTTGGTAGGGTACTGCTCCGGCATTCGCCTGGTTTTGATCGGAGAAACCACGGAAAACAACCGATCAGAGCAGCCAGCCGCTAGAATTCTCCTCCAGACAGCAGCTGAATTCGACCTAGCTGACAAGCTAGTGTCGAAAATCCTGCCGCCGTCAGGACTCGAACCTAGGATCTCCCGATTAGAGGCGCTGCAGTGACATCAGTTGATGCACTGAGCTACCGCTACCGGTTTGGATTTTCAATATATACAAACTTACATTATATTACAATATATACATTAATCTTAAGATTACAACACTGTTAATTTTTTTTTTAGTATTAACCATATAACAGTATTGTAACACTCAACTATGAATATCCTACAGAAGAGAAAAATCTACTGCATATCCAATCCCGAGGACGGTTTCTTTAAGACACGAAACGTCGGAATCTTGCATAATTTGTAGTGTTTCTTTATGCAAATATTCCCATAGTCAATGAGATATGTAGTACAAATACAGACGGACCCAAAGTCAAGAACATTTTTATAGTATTATGTAAAGAAAACGTTTTTCCCGAGAAACCTTAATAGTTTGATTCATATTAAAATTATAAAATTCATTTTCCAAATAAAGTGTTTAGATTTAACGTCTACAACTAGAATTTCCTTAATTTCTACACGCGGTTTTCATATCAGAAAGTAGTCATATTTCCAATCCTCTAATCACATTTCAGGATATAATTACAGACTTTTTGTGGTATCTGCATTGCTGTTAAGCTAGTTTATCAACATGTTGGAGGTAAAAAATATCTCTACTAATGTCTGAATTTGGGAAACCTGCAAAATGTCTCTTTAGGATGCCGTATGTTTAAATGAATGCTCTGGACGGAAATAGGTAGGTATTACAAAGCACAATATTTTCGTAATCTTTCTCGTTTTGTTTTCAAATTTCTCTTCTGAAAACATGAGAGGAAATACAATTTGTAGGGAAAAACGTTTACGGTAAATATGTTTATATTTCAAATTCTTTTGTTTCCTTTTCTTTTTAAGAGAAAATATTTTAATGTCACATACGTAATAAACCTTATTTTGCAAACTAAAATTCTGATCCATAAAATTCGGTTGACCGATTCCCAAATGAATAATCGACAATCATCTACAGCTGATTGTCGGGATGATCTTTCCTATAATCATTAACATCATCGACATACTACGACTCATTCAGACATCAAAGGCACATTCAGAAAGTAAATTTCCCTAGCTCGCAAACAAAAACAAAACACAAGTTTATGGAAAAACTTTATTGTAGCAGATACAACTTATGTTGCATTATTTTTTAGATAATCATCACCAGAATAATGTAGTGAGAGTTATCACAGTGTGGGATCGACATTCGTATCCATATGTCCTAGAAGTTCGTGCGTGTCAATGTGATACCTCAATGTGATACGCCTAATGTCCGCACAGGAGTTTCTTTATGTATAAAAAAGAAGAATAAAATCGATGGGTGCGAGATTCGGACTTAGGTTATGGCGTTAACTGTGCATGTTTCATCGCCAGTGATAATCCGTTCCACAAACTTGTCGTCATCGTCGTACCACTCGAGAAATGTCATGTTGATCCCATGCGCTTTGCTTTGTATTCGGGTGTCAGTTGCTTTGATACCCGCCTTCACGCCTTCTTTTACAACAGACGGTTCGTGACATTATCGTACAGCAAGGGACGGGAAATCAGCGGGAAATGGCAACTAATTCTCGTAATATTGTGGAACGAAGTTTCTCAACAATACCCTTCTTGCACAATATTTCTAGGAGTTCGACAAACTTTTTATGATGTGGAGCACAGAGGGCAGCCATCCCCCTTCAGAGACAAAATTGTGGAGCAACTGCAGAAACGCATGATGGACAATCGTGAAAACTGAAAGTGAATGGGATGGGATGAATGTATATAAAGTAATATGTGAAATATGTAATAATATGTAATATATATATATATATATATATATATATATATATATATATATATATATATATATATAATATGTAATATTTAATATGTTTATGTATAATATTGTTACGATTCTAGGTGGTGAATTAAAACCCCATTTTAACAAAAACGTTTATTTTTTTTCTTAACACAATCACTGAAAACGATTATTCTTTACATGTCACACTTCTCTTGATTATTTATTTACACTACTCTTCTCTTACACTGTCGCACAGTTCTAAGTACTGACCATAGTTCGAAGCACTGGCCACAGTCCACTGCACTGACCACAGTTCACGGCGCAGGCCACGGTTCACGTTACTGGGCACAATCACCGCACTGCTATTCACCGCGATGCACACACTTCACTGCTCAGCTTCCACTTCAGACTTAAGACTGACTCGCGGTCGCCGGCCGCTGCGTATTTATACGCGGCGGGCGCCGTCGAGACTTTTCTGGACTTCGCGATTAGCGCCAGAACATTCTGGGACTAGCTAGTTTGAGGGCCGCCGGCCGATGATGCAATCCACGCATACAGGTCGTTCGTGGTGGCCGCCGGCAGATGACGCAATATTCGTTACAATATGTAATATTTAATATGTATATGTATAATATGTAAATATCTGTTATGTATTATAAATATAATAGTAAGTACGAATGACGTGTAATATGTAATGTGTAATGTATAATGTAATAAGTACGAATGACGCGTAAATAAAAAACAAGAAGAAATAAGCAAATGAATCAACACGAAGTGTAAGTAATAAGAAAAACACTTATATTGAATTTAGTTATGTCAAAGTGCTTACATTTCAACTGTTTAATTCGATTTAAGCTAAAATTAAGTTCGTTTGAGTAAGTTATTAAGAAAATGCCTCCCTTCTAGCTACTTAAACCGTAAGGCAGTAGCTCAATGTTCCCGAATAATGAAAATAAATTCCCGTCTCTACAATGGTACTGTGGAGGGGAAATTGAGAAAAAAGAAAGTAAAAAGAAAGAAAGAAAGAAAGAAAGAAAGAAAGAAGAAAAAAAGAACCACGAAAATGGGATCTGATATCATTGATCTATGTAGGTGTCCAGAAATTAAATTTCCCTTGCAGCTAATAGCAGATTTCAAAAGGCTAGTGCACGTGAGTGAGAGATTAATGGCATGGCAATAGTATGCGTCATGTGGCACTACTGATTCCTTACAGCAGCACGAGTTAGGCGGATGAAATTGGTGGCTTTAAATCTATCCCCCCCCCCCCGCCGCTTGCGAGGAGCGGTCTGTGGCCAAGTTTTCCAACGCACAGAACATGACACCGATCAAACTCCATCGTCAACTGTGCCAAATGTATGGTCCTGGTAAGAAGAGCCAGCATCCACCACTGACTCAGGAATTAATCCTTCCAAAAATTCAAAAATCCGTAATATCAGATACCTGCCGTCGTAACAAAATGTTTGAGAGATGAGCTTGGTTGAACTCGACTTATCATTTACCATACCATATTATTTATAAAAGATAAAACACTCGTGCGCCAGGAAAGTCTCTCCGCAATAGCACCAGTGGTTGGTGCGAGTGCTAGCAACAGAAATTATGTTGGTAGCACGAATTGCAGCTTGTAACAAATGAAAACGTAAATTACGTACTGACCACAATCATAACAGATGCTAGGAGTGTTGTCCCCTTCATTTGTTTCTGAGAAGTCTGGTTGCTACGAACATAAACCCAATTTTTGATAAGAGATGTTAACGTTATTATTATTTATATTTACACATTGCTTATACACCGGAAAACCTGGTTCTCAAACAACAACGGGTTTTTCGCCAAGTGTGTCATTTGCTGTTTATTTAAGAATCTGAATTTAGAAAGTTCCGGACAATGCAGCAAGTATTTAAGATGACAGACTTCTGCATTAATTTTAAAAGCCTTGTAGGGATATCATTATTTTATAAGCCTTGGAGGGATTATAATAATAATAATAATAATAATAATAATAATAATAATAATAATTATTATTATTATTATTATTACTATTATTATTAATATAATAACACTCATACGAGCATACTACATTTTATCATTAGGCACATACGATTCCAATGCAGTTCTGCTTTTGCTACGAACAACAGACGTACGGTGCGACGTTTAAATCCCCATAATCGGCGCCCTAACAAGCAGTGACAAGCGGAGCGGTTGTGTTTGATAGGAAGGCGGGCGGCATCGCCTTGCGAGGGGAAGGGTGTCTTGAAGGCGGTGGCGGTGGCGACTGTTGCGGCGAGGGAGTTTGTTTTGTCAAGAGGCGGCTGGCTTCTCAGGGGGCTGGCTGGCGCGGGCGAGCGGGCGTAGTAGGAGCGTGCGCCCGCTGATATATGCGTCGGCAGGCGCGCGCCCAGGAACTCCTCACCTCACGCACACTCCCCCTCCCCCCGGGGTGCCCCCGCGGCACGTGGAATGCCTGCGCCCCCGCCGTCTACCTTCGGCCCGAGTCAGGTCGCCTCTCCACGCTGGTGGGATACGGGCGTCAGATGGCCGTTTCTTTGAAATGGTGTTTCGGTTTCTACACAATAAAATTAGTATATTAACTCGAAAAACCCCAATGTCAATAAATGACCGCCTTACCAGCGCCTCTGACGGGAAAAAATCTAAAATACTCGAGAAATATGTTTCAAAAATCCGAAAGAAAGAAAAAGAGTTATTGCAGCCTTTAGAAAACATGTTGTCGATCCGGTGGCTGAGATCTCTAAGGCTGTAGTGTCGTAGCAATCTCGGACCGAAGGATTGCGGGTTCGAGTCCCGCCTAGTGGTCGCTAATGACCTACATGTTGATGCGACCTTAAATAGAAATAAAAGAAAACAAAACAAAAACAACAACATGTTTTACCATTTTAAGAGAGCGAAGTAAAAGCTAGTTATCAAGAAAATTAATTATTTTAAAAGGTAGGTAATGATTTTGAATATTAAATGGGTATCATTTTGTTTATTTAAAGGGAATTGTTATAATTAAAATTATAGTTTATATCGCTTGAACTTGTGGAAGGTATTACAAATTCTACAAGTGGTAAGTAATTTCATCATATTTAGATATGTGAGATTAGACGGAAGAACCATCTTCTAGAAGAATCACGCGTTTAGTCGGCAACTCTCAATGTTTACTTTTAAACAATCCACATAGGAACGTATGTAAACCCTGATTTAAGAAGAAAATTGTATTTCGTCGAAAATTGATGTTATAGATTGCCGGAGGCGAACTTGCTTTTCTTTTTACTTTTTTGCTTGGTCAACAGAAGGGCAACATTAGGAGGACAGAACTATCTCGTCCTCCAAGAACGACATTTCATTTTTATCTTCTTTACGACACATCAATAATATCCAACACATTTCCACGGTGCTTAAAAATATATCACCTACAGTTTTGTTAATCTTGTGAACGTAAAATATATCTCTTGGTGGTGAGTTTTCACTACTTGTGGAGAATTCGCGAGCGATTGTGGAAACACGATATGTGAACCGAAGCGGAAGTCTTATCAGAACATATGGAAAGCTTGTTCCCCTTTCTCAATCGTTCTCGTCCCCTTCAGATTTCCTGTCATAAAAGATATTTAATCAAAACATGTGAAGGGAGCGGAATACATCGAGTAGTTCATGTCCCTCCCTCTGATAACAGTTTCTTAAATGGCCTACAGGCGGTCACTGATCGATCTGAACCCTCCATAAAAGCAGATAAGAGCAACAAGAAGTTTGAAGGAAGAAATAGAAGAGAAATAGAATTTTTCAACACCTACGTCACATTATTTTCGTCACATTTGGCCATCTGTCTCGGCAGATTTTCGAGTCTCTCGTTACGAGTTATGGTTGTTTTTAACGAATCGATGCCATTTTGTTCTTGAGAGGTCGATAGTCAACTATCTGGTCCGAAGAATGCGTTTTACATTCACTTCTTTTTAAATCAATGTTGAAATAAAAAACGACTGTCAATTGATTAAATTCGAATTTTCTTGAATAAATGATCAACAAAAAAGCGAGTACCTTAGTTACAAGAAATCAATCTAGGGAATTAATTAGTGATAACCTTTTAATTTTCCGACGAAAGTGCATTGCAACTCGCCACGCCGTGTCCCTTTGCACACCCCATTGGATCATAGCTCCGCTTGCGGAAGCTTTCAATTACACGGGCAAGTGCAATTGCAAGGGACAAGTGACGTGAGGTCCCTTTTCAAATAAAAAAAAAAAGATTGTCAATTACTAATTTCCAATTTTCTTGAATAAATAATCAAGTGAATAGTTAGTATCTTAGGCACAAGAAATTAATCTAGAAGGATAAATTAGTGTCATCATTTTAATTTCCCGGCGAAATTGCATTTCAACTCGGTAAACCGTGTCCCCTTGCACATCCTATTGGATCATAGCTCCGCTTGCGGAAGCCTTCAATTACACGGGCAAGTGCAATTGCAAGGGGCAAGTGACGCGAGGTCCGGGGCCCGCGGTTGGCGCGGGGCGGCGCGGCGACTCAAAGCCGGGCGAGCGGCCCGGGTCTTTGTGTGCCCGGCCCGACGCGCGCAGCCCCAGCCGCCTCCCGGGCGAGCCGCCACTCGCGGCCCCCGGCCGCCCCAGCCCCCCCCCCCCACGCCACCCCCGACGCCGCCGCCCCGCGCCGCACCCCGGGGGATCTGCGCCCCGCCCCCTCGCGTCCCTTTCACAACTTTCCAAAACCCCCCAGCACCACCGCCCCCTCCCGCGGGCCGCGTCTCCTTCGCCTCCCCCCTCTTCTTCTTCAATGGGTCGACGGCGGCCTTCTTCTTCTTCTTATATGGCCGGTCCCAAATCCGTAGAATACACAAAAATACGAGCTCGCCAAGGCCACGACGTTGCCAAATGTTTCCCGGCATTTTTCTCTCGCACCCCCTCGCCGGGGCGACAAAGGCCAGTAATGAACTCCTGCGGCGCCGACGGCGTGCAAATTGGATATATTATACGGGGCGGAGAGGCTGCGCTCACCACTGCTCCAGTTTGCTTTGGTGGCGGTGGCGGTGGTGGTGGTGGTGGTGAGCGGTGAGCGAATCGAGCGAGCGCTGGCTACCGCCAACCCGCCACCTCCCGGATATCCGCGAGATTTGTAGTCGCTGCTGACGTTTATAGTCGGCGGCGCGCTGTGCACGGCGGCCCCGCCCCACCCCGCCCCGCCCCGCCTCGTTGCACCCCGCCACGCCCCACCTCCGGCCTCTTCCGATTTCCCGCAGTAAGCAACAAGTCGCGAGTGCGTGCGAGTCAGGGACAGGGACGCCGGAGATCCCGACGCGGCGCGGGGTGGCTTAGTGATGGATGTCTCTGGAGAGCTTTTTCAACACGGCTCGTTATTTACTGCAACGTTTGTATTACCCCGGCAATTTTCTACAATTCTGAGAAATTTGTAAGATAGTACGTATTCATTCACGTTGTTTCAAACAATGGTTGAAAAGAAAAAAAAAACACGAATGGAAAAATTGCGTATTACCGATTAATGAACGTAGTTCTGATATTTTATTTTTGCCTCTTTAAAAATGGAATGTTGTAATTGAATTCATTTAGTTATTGTTATGAATTCAGACCGTATTAATAATTGCAAATAGATGTCATTGAAATAAAAGTACTTTGTGGAAGTATTATTACATAATATTTCAATCAAAATTAATTAAAGTTCATTGCATTGAATACTCGAATTGATGAGGAAACGTTTAGTTGTGAAGCTCATTCATTGTATGATAATTTGCTTTATTTATACCCTTGTTATAGGTGCGTTACCTTTTCTACAAAGTTCAATGTTATTACATTTCTTTGAAAGTCCAATGTTAAAATAAAATATCAGTAATAATTAATTTTTCTGAGATAATTCTGAGGCAATTGTGGAATAAGTCTCTCTTGTCACAGCTAATTTATGCGGTGTCATTGATGTCAATAATATTTTTCCTATCTTTTTTGTAATAAAATTTACACAATTTCTTCATAACACATTTTGAAATAAGGTTATGTATAATTTTTCGAAAATCTGAGGACTTTTCGCGTAATTTTCCGTGGAAGTCCGGGCGAGAAAGTACATGCTGTTTTAGCACCACTAGTTTCTTTCTCGATTTCTTCGTTTTGTTTTATATCTTGCTTGGATCATTCCAGCTAATTCAGTCTTATTCAATCCGTTTTTCTGATTTAATTTCGGCCTCTAGTTTACTGAAAACTGGGTGTATTTTTGTTTTGTAAATATCATTTTTTTTTACATTTATTACGGTGTAACTGGCTTGTAACTAGATATAAATAGTAGACGGTAGCTAAGATCATCTATCTTTTTGCCAACAAGCACAAATAAAATAGAACTCGGCATTGATTTTACCAATGTATTAATAAAATCGTAGTAGTTTCACGGACTTCGAAACAAGCGAGTTTTCATCTGCTTTACAAAATAGTAAACGTGAATGGTATGAATGCGACGTAAATGAAGCTGAGCTCCATCGTCCCAAGCAAAGCTATCACTAGAAGCTGGGCTCTTAGGTGCAAACATTTGCTAATTTAGGTGCTAAAATTGGTGCCAAAAATGTTAAAAATAGGTGCATGTTTAGGTGCAAAAAATAATGCATATTTAGGTACAAATATATTACATGGGCCATAACCTGCCATATACCATAACATGACAAATCCACATGAACTGTTGACGGAAAATGGGTAAGTTACATACAAACTACACTTTTTAAACAGATGAATAATATGAATGTTCTTTGTCATCACCAAGTTCACATCATCACCGTTCTGTGTTGTTCCCATTTTCCGAAGAGCAAATCCTTCTAAACTCATCTTTGCTTCGGTGGAAATTCGCTACTGTTCAGCGGCCGGCAGATGCCCCTCCTCTAGGACGTTAGTAGATGCCCTAAGGGCTTCTACTTCTGATACTCTATGCATCACAAATTCAACTACTCTATGCAGTGCGATGGGCTATAGGATTTGAAAGATGTCCTTGAGTTAACAATGGGGTAAAAGCGATCTAGCTCTTAGTTAACGTATCGGTTAAGAAAGCATCAGAAATGCAGAAATGTTAAACGTGAAATACCAACATACTAAATACATCAGAACTTAACGGTGTTCGTTTTAAAGCATCTTTAACATTGGCAAGATTTCCGATCAAAAAGACAGCTCTTACGCAATAACTGGTAATGACGACTATGGGTCTCCTTCGCTTTTCTTCTCCTGATGTAAAAAATAGAGGCAGTTTTTTTTAGCAATGTGTGGGAAAGTGCACAATTTTCACATAGTTTGATTTAACGGTAAACAATATATTTCATGAAATGTGTTCATTCAAAATAAGTGTTTTTTGTGTGCAAAGATCGGGAAATAAGGGCAGCAGGTCTATTTAGGTGCAGTGGGGTGATTTAGGTGCAAATTAGGTGCACGGCAAGTTTCTGAATTGCTTTCTATTGGGTAATATAACATTTTGAGTCAAGTCAGTGCCGTGGCGAACAGAAAACCAGAAGTCAGTGTAGTGCTGTGGGAATGAATGAGTAGAACGAACGGTTATGTATATAATGAATGAATGATGCGTGAATGAAAAATAAATTAGAAAAAGAATCACCTAGAAAACCCAACAAACACATTTAGAATTAAGAAAAAAATAACAATAATATTTTTCGCGTAAGTTAAGTATGCCAAAGTGCTACTACATAATTATTAAATTAGATTTAAGCTAAAATTAAGTTAGCTTTAGTTAGTATTAGCTTTTTTACCTCTCCCTCTTAACTGCTTAAGCCGCAAGGCAGCAGCGTAATTTGTATGCCAGTATTAAATAAATTCCCGCCTCCTCAGGGTTACTGTGGAGGGGAAACATTAAAAAAAATATAACATTTTAGAAGTAAAAAGTAAAGCTCCCAATGCACTTTGTCTGTAGGTGCATCCCCTAAAAATCCGGTCCTTCGCCTTCGCGCTCTATCCGTATCTGTATAAAGGATGATCACCATAGAACGGAATTTATTGTAATAAAAAATGCAAAATATGTACATATATGTATTTATTTTTTCCAAAACATGTAAGAAAAAATATAAAATATGTGAAATAAAAATGCATTATTGTGTTTAAAATTGTTTTCTACAAACATTTTCCGATCATAGAACGTCGCCGATCAGTTCTTAACAAGTATTCGGAGTCACTGAAAGGAGATTCTATCTCTACTAAAGTAATTGTACACTAGACTTCACAACATATAAAAATTGTTTTCGAAATATAAAATACGTTCATAGTATACAATACAGTGTTTAAGAGGAGCCTGTGTACAAGTGAATTGTAGTACCGTGTAGCGAGTGATAGATCCCGGAGGGGGGGGGGGGGGTCAATTGTATATACCACACCCTCCAAAGTGAGCAACGAGACAATTTTCTGTAAAAATATTTGTTAGTTTTCGATCCAGTAACGAATTTTCTATATGAATCATGAGCAAGCACATGATTGAAATTACTTTCGTTCATAAAAATTCGCTCATCCTTTACTGGCGAGTACGCAGTAATGGGGGGGGGGAATGTAAGGTTGACAAATCATGGCGGAGATAAGGTAGTAATAAAAGCATTACATTTGATTTGTTAAAAAAGATAATTCCATAACAAATATTGCAAACGCGCATCTGGAATTTTCCTTTTCGACATATCGACGTATAAAGATATTAAAATGTAGCGAAGTATGTCATAATAGGTAAAATATGTAAAAACATGTAATTACACCAAAATATGTAAAAATATGTAAAATAAAAATAGTTCTAATTCATTCAGAATGTCTTGTAAACTCTAAAAAATGTAATTGAATGCAGGTATCTAGTTCCTCTAAAAACATGTAATTACTTGGTAATCCGTTCCCTAACGATCACATTCGCATTTCAATAATTTCACGCCGCAGCCCCGTCGCTCTCCGGGGCCCACTCGTCCACCGGCAAAGGAGCCGCCGCCGCGCCGCGCCGCCGGAGATGGCCTCCCAAAGCGGCCGCGCTCCATTCACGGGGCTTCGGCGCTGCGCCCGCGGCCCGCGGCCCCACTTGCCGGCGACAGCCGCGCGCGATCCCTTGGAAATTGGCCCTTGAAGCCGCCTAAAGTGGGCGGCGCGGGGGCTGGGCAGTGGAAACGAGTGGCGAGGAACGTGGTGATGGCAGAGTGGGAAGCAGGGCGATACGATGCGGGACAATGTGTGGGACGGGGCGGGAGGGCACAGACGAGGACAGGACGAAGAGTTGGATTGGGATGGAGGGAATGGCGGGGAGGGGGCGCATGGGGGAGAGAAGCACGGGTCACGGGACGAAGGGGAATCGTGGAGGAGGTGGGAGCGGGGAGCGGTGCGGTGAAAGGCAATGCGTGAGAGGTGGGACGGGAGGGGACGGGAGGGGACGGGAGGGGACGGGAGGGGACGGGAGGGGACGGGAGGGGAGGGGAGGGGACGGGAGGGGACGGGAGGGGACAGGCAAGGCGAGTCGCAGCGCGCGGTGGGTCGAGACGAGCGGAGCGCGACGGGGAGGGGCAGGGAGGGGAAGCTCGTAGGAGCGAGTGGTGATGGTCATAGGACGAAGGGAGAGTCGTGAAGCGGGGCGATGCGTGGGAGGAGGGACGGGACGGGAGGGGACAGGAAGACACGAGCGAGGCGAGGAGGGGAAGTGCGTAGAGGGTCGAGGGCCGAAAGGGAAATAGAAGACGGGTGGAGGAGAAGGAGGTGCGGACGAGATGTGCCTAGCGGAGTCACTCGGAGGTGAACGTTGCAGAGGACGCGGGGAGGCACCACCAGTCTAGAAGGGACAGGGCAAAGCAGAGCGACAAGGGACGACCTGACTGGAATGGGACGGGACGGGGAAGACAAGGTGAGGCGTGGCGAGGGGAGGCGAGACGAGACGTGTCGTAGTGTGGCGTGATGGGTTGGGTCACGGCATGGCGTGGAGCATTGATTGATTGATTGATTTTTTCGTGTTTCCGGGCGCGTGAACTGCTTCGGTCATTAGTCCCGTTAGTGTAGTGCATGTTTTTTCTCGGGAGATGGCGATGATCTTCCCCTGCTGGATAGCGAGATCCGGCACCGACCTGCCGTCGGCTAGTGGGGTTTCCCCTAACCAGGACTCTCCCACCAGCAGGGCACTGCCCCAGCCGGGACAAGCCCTAAGCTCCCGACCGGTCTCCCAGAATGTGGTAGTGTAGTGCATGTTAGTGTGTGTGTGTGTAAAGGGAGAGGATTGGACAAGGAAGAGGAAGGAAATATCGCGCGCTGTCGATGGCCCGTTTGGTAGGGTACTGTCGCCACGGAAAACACGGAAAACAACCGATCAGAGCAGCCGGCCACTAGAATTCTCCTCCAGACAGCAACTGAATTGGACATAGCTGAAAAGCTAGTGTCGAAAATCCTGTCGCCGTCAGGACTCGAACCAAGGACCTCCCGGTCAGAGGCGCTGCAGTGACATCACTTGATGCACTAAGCTACCGCTACCGGTTCACTCACCATCCTGCTGATGGGTTATATGCACAGTCGACCCCCCTCGACTCTTGGAACCCTTCGCCATAATCGCCAGAAGTGTGTGAATCACATGATCACTAATGATCACGTAACGAGAGTACAAATTTCAGCTGATTTATTGTTTTTAATAGAATGTATAGTTCACCATGATTGAAAATTAAAAGTGAAATGATGATTTGATGACTAGAACATGTGTCCACATCCATAAATTACGTTCTTCCTCTCTGCCATGCAACTTGTCTTAGCACTACTAAATATATTGTATATTTCAAATTACATTCACTTATCTTTCATTATCAAATTAATTCACTTATCTTTGGTGTTCTATTTGAAGTGAGTACATAGATACAAACTAATGTAGATTGACGATCGTCCTATTTCTTTCTCTTTTGCTTACACATAAAACATTAATTTGTACCCTTTGTATAACACTTACTTTGAGTCTGGCACCGGGAAAATTACGTCTTATAAAAAATTGACGATCGAATTTCGATAAACGTAATAAAATTAACCCGACATATAAGAAAAGCGTGCAGATTATTTATGGCGGTGGCATGGGAGTTCAGAGAAATGGTTAACCTACTAGCAACCCTGTAGCAAATGGAGTGCGGTGAATACGTAATATATTTCATTCATGGCCATAATTTAATTGAGTATGTATCGTGCTATATCGCATTGTTTCATTCCTCGCATACTCTATATATCAGTGGGGCCTATTCATGCCGTTCTCAGTAAATTTAGTACGGCTTTATGAATGTTAGTACACCTGATACAATGCATCTGCAATATTTTACAGAGAAGTAGTGTGTGTTCACAGTTGCAACTATGAGCATCACTAGTCGGTTTTGTAATGTGCTATTTTTTCTCCTCCAAATTCTATAGTAGTGTGCTGCTTCGTAATGAATGGTTTATCACAATCATTGCTAAAAGATGGATTTGAAAAGGAGTGAGGAGATAAATACTATATTATTATTATTATTATTATTATTATTATTATTATTATTATTATTATTATTATTATTCTTTTCAGTAGGTTCCTTGTTAGGAAATTTCATTCTTTCCGCCAATTGTTTTCGTAAAGAAAACAATAGGTTGACCTAAAGTAACTTAGGACTTGTGTTTTTTCTGGAGTATTTGCATCCTTTTCAATCATACGAAAAAAATTCACATTATTTGAACAAGATGTCAAGTTCGTTCCAGTTTCTGTTGGAATAGGTTTGTTGTACTTTAATTGATAAAGACTAAGAATGACAATTCACATCGCCTTGATATAGTACGTTGAAGGATTTTCAATTTACGGCTGCACATGAACACAACAGCGGATATTAGCCCCACAATGAGCGTTCGACAGTCACGTTACTGGGAGGAAATGAAAAATTGTGGGCATGTGTTTTGTATGGGTAGAAATCACTATGATGTCATTTTCTGTCTTTGAAAAGTGAGTTCTACTTACGAATTCTATTAGCGGTAGCTTTGTCGAATGATTCCCGAGATAATGTCGATGTTGCAGGGAAACACAATGAAGCCCCCGAAGTTGTTCTGTGGGAAGCGTACTGGTGATGATTCATGGTTATTTCTTAAATTCGAAACCAACCTTTGAGCTCTCAACAAATAGAATTTTTATGTTTCGCGTGCGTATTTGTTTGGATTGACAAATCATGATAAAGAACAATCAACGCATATGTACCAAACAAGTATGTACAGAAATATGTGAAATATGTTTATTTACATTCCAGTCCGTTGATTCGATATTCTCCTAACGGAATATCGATTTTGGGAAAACCTACTTTTCTTTGCTCGGGGTCGTTCCACTTAACTGTAGCACTTTCGATAAAGCAGGTCAGTAATCAAAGAATTATTTACATTTTCGGTCTGTAAAACTCAGAAGCGAAATGGGGAATGTAGTGAGAAGATTGTGAATATTGCTAAATTATCCATGCTAAATCATAACATGCCAAAGATAAAAACATTCAAATGGAGGTTATCCTTTAGTTTCCCAAATAAAAGAGTAGTTACGTTCGTTCCAGCGGCGATCAATTCAAAACATGAAGATATCATCTAGCATACTGCATCAAGTATACGCCCTTCGCATGTCTGCAACCTGAACAGAGCCCACATCCTGCCGCCAGCCCTGACACCATTCCTTCGCCGTCGGTAACGATTTTTCTCCGTCGCAGACCGCCGCGGCCGGCGCGCCTCGGCCACGGCGCCCGTCGGCGACGCGACGCGACGCGACGCGACGCGAAGCGACCGGCGGCAGCTGCTAAGGGGAGGTTCTAGGGACTAGGGGCCGAATTCATAATCGACACTTAAACTGAGTGTTCCTTTAAGTGAACGAATCATATTCATAAACAGCCCTTGAGTGAAGTCTTAAGTGCGCACTCATTCGTATAAGCGAGGCAGCTTGCTCCCTTAAGTGGCCCTTATGGTTGTCTCGTCTCGTCAGTCGTTACCAGTTTAGGTTATATTCTTACGTGGCGTTCACCTACTGTTGAATTCGTTTTGTTGGTTTTACAGTTAAAAATTTGTGTTATTAGTAGTCAGTTAAAATGATCCATTTGTAAAGTTCGACTTCGCCGAATATTTTGAGTTTTATACTCAACACATCCTGCGAAATACAAATAGATATATTGGAGATGGGAGCAATCCATTGGAAATGTATAATGAAAATGTAACTCGTTTTAATAAAACCACAGTAGTGGATTTACTTGTGCCGATGATCGAGAAAGTCCGAATGACGTAAAGAGGACTGCCGATTTCACCTTTATTAAGAGTTCTCGTTGCATTAAGATTGAATGTAACTTCATCCTTTCAGCTGTTTCCAAAATTTATAATTTTGCTGCGCGCGTCAACTCAACGTTGGAGTGTCCGCTCCCCTGTCAAATTGGACGTTCTTTGTACAAAAAGGAGTGTGTGTGTAAACTCGGTTGACATGAACTTCAAATCAGCTGCCGCCAATGCCATGTTGCCACATTTCCCTTTCGCTTAAGGGAACACTCATTCCGCGGTCGTAAGGAACGTGTATGAAATACAAGCGCCTATAAGTGAACACTTATTTTGAGTAATCACTTATCACTTAAGAATTCTCTTATTCCTTAAGTGTCGACTATGAATTCGGCCCTAGGACTCCAGAGTGGCGCCCTCCCCAGAAGAAAACAACATCGAAAAAAGTTGAAGAAAGTATTAAACTTTCAATAAATAGAGTCGTTTAATTTATTCATACCACCAGCGCATTTTTTCAGTACGAATTTAGTTTTTAAGTATCCGGTTTTGCGAAAGATAAATGTTTTTAGAATGAGTAGCTTCATGGACTATCGGGAGTCCCTTCGTAGCTGGTGCAAGCGAGGCAATGGAAGCTTGAGGAAGAGTGGGGGTACTTGGAGTTGGGTGGGGGCAGCGTGCTCCTATTAGGGTTTTGTTCGGTAGAGTCCGCGGCTATTAACTAAGCCAAGAATACCGACCCTTCCATCTGATTTCATAAATTAGTTTTGTTTGCTGGAAATATTTTTTTTAAATCTGTTATTTTCGTGTGAGCAGAATTGTATCTTCCATTACCAATGTAAAAGTTGTCTTACACAAGGATTAAAATCCCGAAAGTGCAAATCGGTTGTATTGTGCATGCCATAGTTATCCGCGTTGAAGAAATATTTTGAAGAGGTAAAATGAATGTGATAATTCAGATACACATATCATTCCTCTTAATTCGCAACCCACCGCCCGCCATTGGACGCGACGCGTTCGCGAAGGCAGATTGGACGGAGCACAGTTTTCTTTTTAAAAGTTAAGGGATTTTTTATTTCCTTTATCAGGGCTAGAGTACAAAAACAAAAACAACGCATCTATCTAAAAAAGTTTACATTACACAAAATTATATCTAAATAAACAAAAACCAAAATAATATAAAATGTACACACCTTACTAATCTATTAGAAGGTCAAGCTTCATATCCAGCCTCCAAACCAACTCCAACGGGGAGTTTAATGGCTATTTATGCTCCAAGGGCGTTTTTAGGGTTCTAATGATCTCTTGAAGGCCTTTGGTCCGAGGCCTTTTTAACGCCCCAGATAATAAGAACGAGTTAACGCCCATGGAACAAATAAGATTATTTTACCCAATTTTAATGATTGAGATCTTGTATCTCGTTCAAAGAGCAATGCTGAAAATCCGTTTACAAATAAATACTGTACATAAACAACTGGCAAACGACGTTATTTTAACAAATTATTTTCTTGACATCTCAGTATAAAGTTCGAAGGTCGATTGCATCTAGCGACGCGACGCATATCTGATTCAGAAAGTTCGATTACTGCGCTGCATCGGATATGTTGTTGGTCTCTAACTCATTCTCTTATTACACAAGATTTCAATCAGTCATGACGGAAAGGGTTGTAGTTTACTGCAATATTTGCTATCTATTTGGTATCACTCCTCTCGAGTTCGCCTTTACGGAATGGGTAGATAAATTTGCGTGATTAAAAATAAGGATATTCTTTTACTGTTATTCTTTTAGATTGGCCTAAAACGCATATTCCACGATTTATATACACATTTTCTGGAAATTTGAATGAAAATTTTACATCCATAATTAATTAACGAAAACTGTACAACGCATTCAGAATCCTTTTTAACATGAGAAAATTTGGACAAGACTTTCTTTTGATCGTGGATTGAACTGTGTTTTATTCGCCCTGATCAATGGAAGTTAGTAAAGAAGTATCTGAAGAAGTTAGGTTGCAGAGGACAAGTAAGAGGTTAGGACGGGATAAGGAAGAGGAAGGAAAGATCGCGCGCGGTTCATGGCTCTTTTGTAAGGGTACTGCTCCGGCATGTGGCTGATGCTGATCAGAGAAACCACGGAAAACTCCCGTTTAAAACAGGCGGCCGCGAAAATTCTCCTCCAGACAGCTGCTGAATACGACCTACCTATCAATGTAGAGTCGAAAATCCAGCCATCGCGCCTCTGACCGGGAGGTCCTAGGTTCGAGTCCTGACGGCGACAGGATTTTCGACGCTAGATTTTCAGCTACGTCGAATTCAGTCGCTGTCTGGAGGAGAATGCTAGCGGCCGGCTGCTCTGATCGGTAGTTTTCCGTGGTTTCTCCGATCAACACCATGCGAATGCCGGAACAGTACGTTATCAAACGGGCCACGTACCGCGCGCGATCTGTCCTTCGTCTTCCTTGTCCTATCTTCTCCCCTTACACACTCACTTACACTAACATGCACTACACTACCACATATTCCGAGAGACCGGTCGGGAGCTTAGAGCTTGTGTCGGCTGGGGCGGTGCCCTGCTGGTGGGAGAGTCCTGGTTAGGGGGAAACCCCACTAGCCGACGGTAGGTCGGCGCCGGATCTCGCCATCCAGCGAGGGAAAATCACCGCCATCTCCCGAGCAAAAACATGTCCTACACTAACGGGACTAATGACCGAAGCATTTGACGCGCCCGGAAACACGAAAAATCAATCAATCAATCGATCCTGCCATCGTCAGGACTCGAACCCTCGGACCTCCCAGCTAGAGCCACTGCAGTGTGATCCAAAGCCACCCCGGGCGGTGGTCCGTGCGGGGACGTGTGGTGGCGGCGGTCGCGGTTTGCGGCAGGGGGCGTGGGGGCGAGGGGGACTGCGGGGGCGGGCGCGCGACCCTGACCAGGTGGCGCGTGGCAGGCGCGCGTCTACGGCGGAGGGCGGAGGGCGGAGGAAGGCGGGCGCGCGCGCCCTGTCGCTCCCTTTTACGGGCGCCCCGCCAGAGGCGTGAAGACGTAAAAGTCAGGAGTTCGCTTTGTAACGTTGCGCCCCATTAACGAAGCGCCGCCCCGCGGCGACGAGGGCTCCGGCACGCGCGACTTCTTCCGCACCTCCGTAAAGTCAGCATCGCGAAGTTTTCAAAAATTATTGGAATTCGGCTCAAAATTTGTTGCTTTTTTGTTGCTAATTTGTGACGCAAAAAAATGTCGCTCTTCATTTCACCCTGCTGTTGAAGTTTCGGTTTACTTGATATCAAGTTAGCTTCGCGAACTCAAGAAAACCAGCAAATTACAGAGATAAATAAAAAATAATCACATAGGAATTTGTGGATTTTTTGTTGCTCAAGAGTTCCCCAAAAAGAAATTTTGTCGCTATTCAAATAATACCAGAAATGCAATTTTTTGCCAAACTTTACGGAGGTTATTTCTACGGAAGAACGATTTTCGGGCGACCTCCCGGGAGGACGCAAACTGGGCTGCCACGGCCTTTTAAGATTCCGTGCTTCTCAGAGTTCCTCCCTCCGGGAGCGGTGGCTCAGTGCATCAACTGATGTCACCACGGGCAGAAATCATCCAGTACACATGAGCTAATGTTTTGATCGACAACTCTCTCCTCTCCAGATCCATTAGATACAGCGGAGGAAATTCCCCTTCGTAGTGTCGCTAGGAGCTCGATATCGATTGAAAGGTGATGTTCTTTGAGCACAATTGCACCATACGCTTAGCACCTCAATAGCGTGATATCAGTTGAAAGCTCAGCAGCGACCATTCACACCCGCCCATTAACTCAGCAACTCATTGACGGGCGGTCTGCAGGAGAGAACAGGGCAAATTGAAGGGGACACATCCACTAGTCTCCAAGAGAAATATCCTCATAAAGATTTGTATTTATTCATGACGGTATATCATCAGTTTCAATAAAATAGATACGATCGTTCTCCTACGATCATACACGAAGATAACTTTACGATCATACACGAAGATAAGTTTGGAAAATTGTTATTCTGTATGTCATTTGATTAATTTACATGACGTCATGCTATAATATTTACTTCATTGATGACTACCGTCAATTATGCCATTTAAAGTAAGAACATTTGTATTTAGTAATTTAAAGTAAGCTCACTTCGTTTCGAGTACAATACAAGGTTCAGGACTTTACGAAAGGTATTGGTGAGAGATATATCTTATCTCTTCACAACCCTCAGTATCTTCTGAAAATAATTCTGACATCCTTTTGACCTAGTTGGCAGATATGTCTCTCATCTTTGTACAGCCTTTGTACACAATTAGGAAACACGCTCATCCAGTCTTTTGTGCAAATTCACAACATTCCGCGAAAATTGGGAATATTTGTCAGACGTGTTTAGAGAATCCTTTGACGGGTGAAGCAAACTCTTCTCATTCCGTACTGATGTTTTTCTACACTATTGTGAATTGAATGTCAAGAATAAGATCAGATAGAAACTAGAAAAGAAAATTTAGCATGCTGGAAAATGAGGTTTCCTGCACCGCATGATAATGGCGCCTGTAGCTAGCGCCACCTTAAGGCAATCGAGCGCTTAAGAGCCAACCGCTTAAGCAGCGCTCTGCGATTTGCGATTCTCTTGGCGGCGACGGCGGTGGCGCAGGAGGCGGCGAGGGGGGGGGGGATAAAAAGGGCGCGCGGCCACAAAGCGGAAGCCCCGCGTGCCCACAGTGCCCTTCCGAGCGCCGATTACCGCACGCCCACCCCTCCGCAGCAGCCGCACCGCCGCGCCCGCCGCCCCGATGGCCTCACATCCCCCGGCGCCCCTGCCGACGGCCAAACACCCGGCGTCCTCCGCTACCGATGCCTTCACCTCCCCCGTCGCTCACCCGCTCCTGTCTTCTTTTCCCCTTCTACGCCCCCACTGCTCTCTTTCATGCGGGACTCCGCGGCCCGCCTCGACGCCCTCACCCCCGCCAAGCGTCTACAGCCCCGTGCCATCACTTATCCCGTCGGCAGCCATCCTCTCCGCCCCCGCCGCCCTCATCCAAGCCCCGATGTCCTCACTAGCCCTGTCGCTCCCGCCGCCACCTCCCACTCTGCCCCGCCCCCTGCCGCTCCCCGCCGTCCTCATCCTCGCCGACCACCCCGATGTCGTCACAAACCCCGGCCACCCGCCCTGCCGCCCCGCCGCCCCGCTGCCCCGCCGCCCCGCCGCCCCGCCGCCCCGCCGCCCCGCCGCCCCGCCGCCCCGCCGCCCCGCCGCCCCGCCGCCCCGCCGCCCCCGTCGCTGCCGCCCCGCCACCCCGCCGCCCCGCCGCCCCGCCGCCCCGCCGCCCCGCCGCCCCGCCGCCCCGCCGCTGCCGCCACCCCCTGCCCCGCCGCCCTCATCCTCGCCGACCGCTCCTATGTCCCGATATACCCGGCTGCCCCCTTCCCCCTCGGTACACACATCCTTGCCATTGCGCCCGCCACGCCGATGCCATCACCTCCGCCACCGCCCGCCCTCTTCTCTCTTTATCCCCGCGTCAGCCCCCGCTGCCACACCCCTTGCGGGGGCATCGCGGCCCGCGTCGACGCCCTCGCGCCCGCCCGTCCTCCCTCCGATGGCGGCGATTGTTTCGAATCGACGTCGCCGCCGCTATTAAAAGCTCGTCGTCATTGCGGCTGTGCCACGGCTGGGGCTGGGGCTGCGGCTGGGAGACCGCGAGCTCGCGCCGAAAGGTCACACGTCACCCCCACACTGCTGGAAAAGTTTTGGTCGTCAAGCGGAGAGTCGGAATTTTTTATTTCGGGTTGGGCGCTGTTGTGGGTAAACTGCTCGCTGTTCGGATTTGAGTAGAGGAATCAGGCTTCAGGCACGGAGGCAGCGGGTTCAGAAACTGGACGGAATGAAGTGTTCGTTTCGAAAGGATTGCTGGTTCCTATTGATGGGATTGAAGTTGTCTGATCAAGTCCCTTTTGAAGTGCATATTGACGCGTTTTTGGAAAAGGTTCCTTATTCTTGAGTTTTTTCCTTGCTTTTATTTATTGATACAGTAGATCATAATTGGATGTATATTTCTGGTTGAATCAAAATTTCTCAGACTTTTTCAACTGAGCTTCATGAATCAATTATATTTTCCACGTATTAAACTACACACTGTAAACTATTTAACATATTTCAATTTGATTAAAGTTGAACTTGTAGAAACTAGCAGGGACAGAAGAGTAAATGGAATTTGAACAGCCATTTGAAATTCATTAAAAATTTAACTCGCGGTAGTAGTCTATGCATTTTAAATACCGATCTAAAATGCAATTACTTAACATACAATGTGCATTGCTACAATTGCTAACATGCAATACGCTTAAACATTTCTTACACGAATGAAATATAGAGAAGTTATTAAAAATGTTTCTAAGCTAAAATCCGAAAACATATGTTTGAGAGTGAAGGGAATTCCATCTACTCATTGGCTTTTCCCGAAGCAATAAACTACAGTGCGCCCGGAAAGTTTCTCTCCAGTCGCAATAGTAGCTGGCGAAAGTGCTAGCAACAGAAAGTATGTTGGTAGCACGAATTTGAGCTTGTAACAAAAAAAATGTAAATTTTGATCATACCACAATCATAAAAGATGCTGGAAGTGTTGTCTCTTTCACTTGCTTTCAGTGATCTGGTTGCTACGAACATTTTATTTATGTTTCATTTACTGCTAATTTACAATACTGTTTTAAAATTTAAACTTTCAGTAAATTGGTTCTTGATGATGAACATAAGGACGTTAAACATTATACAGAGTATTTCGTACATAATTACATTGGTTCGGAATGGTAAGTCTAGGATGTGATGCCTCTTAAGTCGTTCAAGGTTTTCACTATTGTGCGGATGATTGATGGTCAGGGCGTTTGGATGTTGGTTCAAGCGCGCTTAGTATTTGATGCTGTGTGGTATTATTTCCTCACATTTGGAGGGGTTTTGTAAATCTTGTTCTGTGGCGTTGTTAGATGCGTACCAGGGTGCATTGACTGACTGAGACAGATTGATTCAACTCTGCGGAGAATCACGATATTTGAATTCCTTGCAGAGCCCTGCTAGATTCTGCAGCTCCAAACTGGTCGAATTGTTGTTTTGAAGAGAAATACGTTACTTTGAAGAGACAAATGTGAACGGTGATTAATTAACCATGCAATCTGATGAAATTTTAATTTTGCTTCTTTCTTTTTACTTTCTCGTATACGTACCTATATACGCAGTAATATACGTCTCTCCGTCTGTCTGTCTGCTCGTCTGTCTGTTCGTCTGTCTGTTCGTCTGTCTGTTTGTCTGTCCGTTTGTCTGTCTGTCCGTCTGTCCGTCTGTCCGTCTGTCCGTCTGTCCGTCTGTCCGTCGGTCCGTCTGTCTTGTCTGTCTGTCTGTCCGTCTCTGTCCGTCTGGTGTATGTGAACAAAACTAGCGCCTGAATTATTCGTACAATTGTTTTCAAACTGAATAAACACCTGTCGATCTGCCCTGAGTCTTTTTTTCTCTAGTTTCCCCTCGACAGCAACCGTGAAGAGACGGGAATACAAATTATTTCCATAGTGGAATACAAATTGCGCTGCTGCCTTGCGGCTTAAGCAGCTAAGAGGGAGAGGTAAAAAAGCTAATACTAACTAAAGCTAACTTAATTCTAACTTAAATCTAATTTAATAGTTATTTAGTAGCACTTTGGCATACTTAACTTACACGAAACATATTATTGTTATTTTATGCCCTGAGTCAAACATCTGCCATTTTGAGAAACAGTAATTAATTTTTTGTTGAGATATGTTGTGTCCACGTTAGGAGCTACCAACATAAACGCAATTTTTAATAAGATCTCCTGAGTGGGAGAGACTTCTCTGACGCACGTTATACTGCTATGAAGAGCACGCATTTTACTACCCGAACAAATTTCTGTACCCAGGTGCGAGTGGCTGCCCTTCGCGGCTGGGCGGTGCACCGTGGGCGATGGGCCCGACGCCCCCGCGACCCAGGTAGTGTCGTAAATACCTATCTGCCCACCTATCACTCCGCCCCGGCCGTGTCGCCCGCGCCCGCCGCTTTGTCCGCGCGCCGCGCCACGCTCCGCTGGCCGCGGAGGAACTGGCCAGGTACTCGAGTTCTGAATGGATGACAACACTCTCTTACCTTTGTACCAGGCGCCCTCCGGAGAGTGCACCGCGCTGATTCAAGTAACTGAGGTTTTTGTTGCGTGGTGTTCCTATTGTTCCTTACAATGAATGACTGAGTCCACTAAAATGTAACTGTATGCCTCATTTTTTTTCTGGATTGCTGTAATTGTCGACATGCAGTGAAATTTGTTCAGTCTTGTAGTGTAGCTGCGTGTTGCATTGTAAATTCTTGTTGGTTGGGTTCTCTTGGTTGCCAATTATGAAACTACAAAAAAAGTCTGTTTGGGGGCTTTCAATCCGTTGTCTTTCATGACCGTTGGGCTTGCCGAGAATTTCAGTCATATACGTATGTATAATGGTCTATGCTGGCATAGAAGACGCAAGGAAGAATGGATCGTGAACATTTAGAACAGTTTTTCGTTCCTTAATGGAGATCGCTTTTCCTTATTTAATGAACGATAAACTGATCATTAGAGCGTCTGACTCATGATAGCAAAAATATTTGAAATCGTAAGTGTAAGAATATTCGACATTATTCATTTTAACGAAGTTGGAGTCTTCTGTATTGCAACGTAGTTTTAAATAGCCAAGAGATACTCAAACGCATTTGATACTTTAAAGTCTAATCTAGAATTGTGCTAATTCTGAAGATATGAAAGTTTGAATTTGTGGCAAAGTGCATAATAATTACGTAAGGGTATACTATGATAACAGTGTTCAAATTAAATTCCGATAAATGAAAATTTGTAGTATGAGCACCCATTTCTTTATAAGCATTGAACTTTTTCGGATGCACCTTTAGTACTTTGTAATCAAAGTCCTTTTTAAATTAAGTGTTAAATGTGTTTATGAATGTGTGACGTATTTTTATAAGTTTCTGAAAGTTTCATAATTTAAAAATCTTGAATACTTCAAAGATCAGTAATCATTCTACAAAACCTTTATATTCAAGCCCGTAAAATAATCGTAGATCCCTTTTTAAACAATTATTAAAGCAACTTCCTAGTATGTATTCTTTGTCAAAGAACACGAACTTCTTTTTAATGACCTTATCTTGTCCATGAGCATCAACAGTTGATGATCATATTCGCAAGGCACGCAGTCGTCTGTTTTAGTGACGCTCTTGCGCAGTCGCAATCATTCCGTGCCGTTGGCTATTTGCTCCAGCAAAACCGCATCCTGCACAGAAGAGGAACCAGGAAAACAGAAAGAGGATGCAGTCTTTACAGTCACAAAAAGATAATTTCTCTACATTTGAGGATAATCTCGTTGTGTTCAACCTGATATATTTGTGGTTAACTTTTAATACATTCCTAACCTGAAATTAATAAATTTAACTGTACAAATGCTGTGGGAGCATTCCTTCTGCATAGAAGAGGCACCAGGCAAACAGAAAGAGGATGCAGTCTGTACAGTCACAAAAAGATAATTTCTCTACATTTGAGGATAATCTCGTAGTGTTCAACCTGATATATTTGTGGTTAACTTTTAATACATTCCTAACCTGAAATTAATAAATTTAACTCTACAAATGCTGTGGGAGCATTCGTTCTGCATAGGAGAGGCACCGGGCAAACAGAAAGAGGATGCAGTCTGTACAGTCAGAAAAAGATAATTTCTCTACATTTGAGGATAATCTCGTAGTGTTCAACCTGATATATTTGTGGTTAACTTTTAATACATTCCTAACCTGAAATTAATAAATTTAACTCTACAAATGCTGTGGGAGCATTCGTTCTGCATAGGAGAGGCACCAGGCAAACAGAAAGAGGATGCAGTCTGTACAGTCACAAAAAGATAATTTCTCTGCATTTGAGGATAATCTCGTAGTGTTCAACCTGATATATTTGTGATTAAATTTTAATACATTCCTAACCTGAAATTAATAAATTTAACTCTACAAATGCTGTGGGAGCATTCCTTCTGCATAGAAGAGGCACCAGGCAAACAGAAAGAGGATGCAGTCTGTACAGTCACAAAAAGATAATTTCTCTACATTTGAGGATAATCTCGTAGTGTTCAACCTGATATATTTGTGATTAATTTTTAATACATTCCTAACCTGAAATTAATAAATTTATCTCTACAAATGCTGTGAGAGCATTCGTTCTGCATAGAAGAGGCACCAGGCAAACAGAAAGAGGATGCAGTCTGTACAGTCACGAAAAGATAATTTCTCTGCATTTGAGGATAATCTCGTAGTGTTCAACCTGATATATTTGTGATTAAATTTTAATACATTCCTAACCTGAAATTAATAAATTTAACTCTACAAATGCTGTGGGAGCAATACATTCCTAACCTGAAATTAATAAATTTAACTCTACAAATGCTGTGGGAGCATTCCTTCTGCATAGAAGAGGCACCAGGCAAACAGAAAGAGGATGCAGTCTGTACAGTCACAAAAAGATAATTTCTCTACATTTGAGGATAATCTCGTAGTGTTCAACCTGATATATTTGTGATTAATTTTTAATACATTCCTAACCTGAAATTAATAAATTTATCTCTACAAATGCTGTGAGAGCATTCGTTCTGCATAGAAGAGGCACCAGGCAAACAGAAAGAGGATGCAGTCTGTACAGTCACAAAAAGATAATTTCTCTACATTTGAGTATAATCTCGTAGTGTTCAACCTGATATATTTGTGGTTAATTTTTAATACATTCCTAACCTGAAATTAATAAATTTAACTCTACAAATGCTGTGGGAGCATTCGTTCTGCACAGAAGAGGAACCAGGCAAACAGAAATAGGATGCAGTCTTTACAGTCACAAAAAGAAAATTTCTCTACATTTGAGGATAATCTCGTAGTGTTCAACCTGATATATTTGTGGTTAATTTTTAATACATTCCTAACCTGAAATTAATAAATTTAACTCTACAAATGCTGTGGGAGCATTCGTTCTGCATAGAAGAGGCACCAGGCAAACAGAAAGAGGATGCAGTCTGTACAGTCACAGAAGATAATTTCTCTACATTTGAGGATAATCTCGTAGTGTTCAACCTGATTTATTTGTGATTAATTTTTAATACATTTCTAACCTGAAATTAATAAATTTAACTCTACAAATGCTGTGAGAGCAATCGTCTTCTATCAACTTCCTTCCTCGCATTCACTCCTGTCTTCTATGTGAGAAACCCTTCATCCAAATCGCGTACGTATTTTTCATTGAATGATCTCCTCTTTATTATGCACCATTGTAATAAAAGTGTGGTCAGGCGGAAAGCAGGCTAAATGGCCTGACATTTTATTTCTTTGTCCTACAGTCGTTTGTACGGATGAGTGTCTATCGAGTCTCCTTTCGCACAAGATCTTCTCTTCTCTTTTTGAGCGCAAGTACGAACTCATAACGCAATTTCCTCAAATTTATTTGGAAATGCGCTTGTTCAAGTTTCTCAGAAGTAGAGTCGATAGATGGTGGTGGATTATATTTCTTGTGAGTCTACTTTTAACTTGTAATTGACAAAAATGACTATAGTTTGTTCTTCGAATATAAGTAATAGAACAAATAAATGTCACGCAAACCGCGGTAACGAAGTTAAAAAAGGTAAATAATATGTTAAAGAGTAACAAACATTTCTCCGTATTACATATTTACATTAAGATAATGGAAGTATTTTCTCTAGTTATTTTGCAAAATATAACCGAGTGTTGTAAACGAAGAAACCAGTAACCAGTGTTTTCGTTTGCTTTTGTAGTAGCTGGAAATCAAAAGAGTTAATGCAATAAAGCAAGAATTTTACTTAGAAAATTATACAAAAATCATTCTAGCAGCAGTAATGAGTATTGTTTGTAATTATGAGAGAAGTATAAGGGAATTAAAAAAAAGAAAGAAGGCAAATGAAGGTGGTACTGATGCCGATAATAGTGTACAACTTAATGTATGTAACAGCATCCGACGGCGGAGAAGTAAGTGATGGCATGTGGTAAACAAAGGGCAAATCTCTGGGAGGGTCGAGATAAGCGAGTTTCTCTATGGCAAGGGTTTTCAAATATCGGTCCTATCTACGGAAAGGACCGAAACACGTCGCCTTCACCTTCCGTGCGCTGCCTCACGACACGCTTGCTACTTTGTGCGAGCAAGCGGAGGCAGCCGAACGCGGAGGGGAAGACTCGCCATCGGCCGAGGCACGCGTGGGCAACGCGACGACGCGCCCCTCCTGCCACACCTCCCAATGGGCCTGAGCGCCACGGACACTTTGAGCCAAGTCAGTGCCGTGGCGAACAAAAACAGAAGACAGTGTAGTGCTGTGGGAATGAATGAGTAGAATGAATGGTTATGTATATAATGAATGAATGGTTATGTATATAATGAATAAATGGTTATGTATATAATGAATGAATGATGCGTGAATGAAAAATAAATTAGAAAAGATATATGAAAACTTTACAAAATCATTTAGAATTAAGAAAAGAAAAAAAATAAATTATTCGTGTCAATTAAGTATGCCAAAGTGCTACAATAAAATTATTAAATTAGATTTAAGCTAGAATTAAGTTAGCTTAGTTACTATTAGTTTCTTACCTATCCCTCTCAGCTGCTTAAGCCGCAAGGCAGCAGCGAAATTTGTAATCGCAATTTGTAAATAAATTCCCGCCTCCTTAGGGTTACTGTGGAGGGGAAACAACAACAAAAAAAAAAGGGTTTTCAAATTGTGTGTCGCGGCTCCCATGCGCATCGCGGCCATAAGGTGGGGGCGTCGCAGTGATTTATTAAAAATGATCTTTGTATTTGATTTACGATAATCCTTGTGTTATATCTGTCTATTCTAATTGTTTTTACTACACATCGGGAGGTCCTAGGTTCGAGTCCTGACAGCGGCAGGATTTTCGACACTAGCTTTTCAGCTAGGTCGAATTCAGTCGCTGTCTGGAGGAGAATGCTAGCGGCCGGCTGCTCTGATCGGTAGTTTTCCGTGGTTTCTCCGATCAACACCAGGGGAATGCCGGAGCAGTACCCTAACAAACGGGCCACGGACCGCGCGCGATCTATCCTTCCTCTTCCTTGTCCTATCCTCGCCTCTTACACACACACTTACTCTAACATGCACTACACTACCACATATCCCGGGAGACCGGTCGGGAGCTTAGAGCTTGTCCCGACTGGGACGGTGCCCCGCTGGTCGGAGAGTCCTGGTTAGGGGGAAACCCCACTAGTCGACGGTAGGTCGGCGCCGGATCTCGCCATTCAGCGGGGGAAGATGACCGCTATTTCCCGAGAAAAACATGCACTGCACTAACGGGACTAATGACCGAAGCAGTTGACGCTCCCGGAAACACGAAAGAATCAATCAATCAATTACTACACATGTTATTTGTAATGTATATGATTTATTTTACTAATTAATTGTGGATTAATTTAACATGGCAAGTACTTTACCGAGTGTCTGTTATATCACTACCTCATTTGCGTTGAATCTTTATTACGCCTATATTAGCCCTTGTATTTAAAACTGATTGTTACCAGAGGAGCCGCGGGAAGTTTCGTTTAGATCAAAGGAGCCGTGGTCGGAAAAAGTTTGAAACCACTGATCTACGGAAAAAGCGGCCTCGTTGAAACACTGCAGCCCATTCACAATGCAAACACAAACATAAGCATAACACATAGACGTAAACATTAACATAAGTGATAGACTGAAGTATTCACAATGTCGAACATAAACGTAAGCAATATAAGAGCTATTGGCTTTGAGACATTCGAATTTACTATTGGTTGGATGTGAGAATCGATTTCGAGATATCGACTGTGTCCATGATGGGAGGGGCTGTTGACATGGATTGCATTAGTTCGTCTATCGACTTATTTCGATTCTCGATTTTGAGTTCACGTACTGTGATTGGTTATATTGGTTATATTATATTGGTTTATTTTATTTCTGACATAAGCATAAGTACAGAAGCATGAAGCTTGCAAGCTATTTAGTTAACGTCTTACGTGTTATGCTTATGCGAACGTATTGTGAATAAGTCCGCTTATGGACGTAGTCCTAACTTTTATGTTAACGCCATGCTTATGCTTATGTTTGCATTGGGACTGGACCTTACCTTGGGCCACCACCATCCTCTTCGCCTCTGCCATGCCGTTGCCATGGCCAAAGCCGTGGTCGTTACTGCGGCCAACGCACGCGCTTTAAGATGGTATTTCGTTGTGTGGACCACGGCGAAGTACCGCCAAAACACACTTTAAATGAAAACAAAATCTCTGTATTTCAAGATTTGCCTAATTTTTAATAAGATAATAGTACAGGCTCTTATGGAAGAACTTTCGCGGATTTTGCTTTTTTTAAGTTATTGAAGAACGTATACGGCCGAAGTAATGTCATTCGATTCATAGTAAATATTTCGGGGAATTAAATGATATTAAATGTAACTTACCTCACTGGGCATTCTGAGGGCAATAGATAAAAAACTACTGCAATAAACATCGCTTCCGGAAGTACTGGCTCGCGGCATAGATGCAAATCACACCTTATCAGCACTTTTTCACTTCAGGTATGATTGAAAACCGAGCTAATTAAAAATATGTATCGCAAACAACCACAAACTACTTACGATAATTCATTTTCAATGTAAACAGTGAAGACTGATATTCAACGAAGAAAGAAACAAAACCGGACGGGACCCAAAGTCAACGTTACCTATTTGCCAACATGTGAAAATGAAAAATCATTCGAGAGACAAAATTTAATATTAAAAACTGTTTTTATACAACAACATTCTCTTATTTCCCTTTCAACTACTTACTAATAACAGCACGGCTACCGCCGAAGCCGGCGCCATCTCCTTCACCGATCCAACTGCAATGGTGCTGTTGAGGATTTTCGGCATTTGCTACATATAGCTAGGTGGAATTCAATCACTGCCTGGAGCAATAGCGTAACGAAAGGAGTGCGGGTCCGCCTGTAAAACTTTTATCCGGGCCCCCTTCATAAAAAGTAAAGCACACACAAGTAGTGTGTTAGTACCTTAAATAATAAAAATATCTTTCAACAAATTCGAATTCATCAGTCTATGATTAATAACCAACAGAGGAAAACTTTGCTTTTATTATTTAATTTTATGAAATTACGATTGTTATAGAACCTAAATGAATTGCTTACCTTTATTGATTTAGGTTACATAAGCCACCGAAGCGCAAAAAAATCCTTGTATCAACTATCGCTAAGTATCGGAGAGTGATTTAAGAAATTAATATTTCTTACAATTGCAAAACCTTCAGCCTAAAAGCAGACCCTCTTTTTCTTGGGCCCACCCTGATTAGGGGCCAAGGACCCGAATGTTATGCCATTGGCGTAGATAGGAATACTAATGGACAGCTGATTGATAGTTTTCCGTAATTTCTCCAATTATTACCAAATAAATGCAGGAGAAGTAACCTAAAAACAGGTCATGGACCGAGCGCGATTTTTCCAACCTCATCCTGGTTCCCTCTGATCCCCTTACAAACAGACACACACACACACACACACACACACACACACACACACACACACACACACACACACACACACACACACACATGAGAACTACAATAGCACATAAATCTGGAGGCTAGTCAGAAGTCGAGTTGGAAGCTTCAAACTTGTCCAGCTAGAGATACTTGGTGAAGGAAACATCACAAGATGACATGTAAGTCGCCGCCAAATCTCACATTCTATCTTGAGAAAAACAGCCATTTCCCCGGAAGCAAAATACACTACACTTATGGGACGAATGACTATAATCGTTGATGCGCTCGGCAACAGTAACATCGTCATCGACACCACCGCCTCCGGATTGCATATGCTCTCTGGAACCGCGCGGATGAAGCTGGCACCCACTGAATTCAATTTCAATTGTGCCTTATTGTACGTGGCGGAGCTCAGGCTATCAGCCACGCTCTTCTATCTGATGCTCGTCAGCTCCTTTCGCCATCTCGCAGCGAAAGAAAGGTGTCATTTGGACGGCGAAAGAGGCGATTAGAATTTATCAGAGCGGAACTTTTAGATTTGAGAATCATTAACATGTAGTAAATCTACAACTTGGGACAGCCCCTTCCCTTTCGAAGAAGGCGAACGAAGGATTTTTTTGCTCATAAAAATCCACGGCGTCGATCGATTTGGAGCCCGCGATCTTGGTGTAACAGCTGGAACCTACACTAACCGCTACACTTACGAAGCCGCGTAGCCTACAGCATGTGAGCGCCGGAGGACCTGCGGTGGTGCTGACCTCTGCCTGAGGGACAACGCCCCTCTGAGGCCCTTAAGACGAAAAAAACATTCCTTTACGACATTCCCGCGCGGCAATCTGCCGAAATGATACTAAACTTTGTCAAAGCTTTCAGAAATAATCGCTTTCGACTGATGTGTAATAGTGAGAGGTTTCTGGAACCATTTGTAAAGCAAGTAAATGTCGATGTTGTTAATCCTACTAGAGTCGTAATTGTGGCGTACAGACGGTAAACATCTCCGAAGAGACTTTAGACTCCATAATTTAATATATTTGTGTCTGTACGTTTAAGTATTTAATGTACTGTAGGTAAAGGTTATCCCAACCCAACATGATATTTGTTTTCATCGTCTGTTTATTTATTTGTTTGAGTGACTATACTATTGCTGTATCACTATCCACGGTACATCGGAATAATTAGAGACATACATTTCGAATATCCTTTTCCGGCTTCCGTTTCCGAGAATCGCAATTAAGATCATGATTTAACTATGTAATTAGCTTGTTCTTAAGCGATTTATTCGGTAATTATTCGTAATTTTTTGCAACTTTCAAGAAGAATCTATTGAAGAACGCAATAAGAGCTATACAATGAATTAGATGTTTTATTGTGGCTAAATTACCAAAGAGTAGAGAGATTCGCTATTCATCTCGAGCACCCGGAACGCGAATTTCAAGCCAATTATCAAGATTTAGAAATAAACGTCTTCTCCCATACAGAGTTTCCGTTCCTCTTCACATCATTAACTCTCGTACTTCACATTCGTCCACTTATGGTATTCAACTCTTCATTTAGATACAGCATTCCTCGAACAACGGCATCCGGCATGACCACACATAACACATGCAAGCTACATCTGTTGGCGCGTTCCTTTCATTTCACGTCCACGCGCTCGCCGGCACTTTCCACGTTCCGGTCGGTTTATTTACCCATCCTAATGAAAAGAAGTGCGGACGTCTGGTCGCCCAACTTCTCGTCGCACACATCTTCAACCGCTGCTGCTCTCACTCGTGATCACTGACGTTTTGACGACCTCCTCTATCGCCGGGGTACAGTGAACGCGGGATGAATGATCTTATTAAGTAATAACTAGAGACCGGATTTTTATGTAATTACTAGACATCGGATGTTTAGGGAAATGCCTATTTTTTCTAGAGAACTTATTTAAAGGCTGATAATATATGTCCACGAATCATGACAAATGATGACGTATGACGAAGTTTTATAATGCTTATTTTTGCTTATTTTAGCATAAATGCCTATTTTTTGCATAGATACCTTTTTTAGAACTTTTTTGCCTTTTATTTATTATATTTATATACAATGCTAACGGAAAATCGGCGATGGCCCGACGTGACCATTCATTACGAAACCTTCAATTCACGTCTTGGTATTTCAAATTACGAGAGAATTCCTGAAAGTATACTAACTGATTTTTCTCCATTTCCCTTTTTCATAAATACCAGCCATGATCTGAGACACGGTCGATTGACAATACACCGAGGGCACCGAAATTTTAAGTGGAAATATGTATAAATTGTGGTCTCCAAATAATTTTTAAAACGTGTGAATTATTTTGAAAATTTGTTTCGGAAATTTTTGATAAATGAAATTTCGAATTAGGTTAACGTGTTTTATAATTTGTGTATTTTAATATTACATATTATACCTGATTTAACATATTTATTATCTATTCTTACTGTTTTCATTACATATTTATGTACATATTTTAACGTTTCATACCGTACTACATATTTTTCCGGTCTCTAGTAATAACACCGGCCGGAGGAGATAGTTTCTAAGGACTTCATTATCTAGGAGCGGCGATGCAACGCGCCTGGGGAACCCGCGCGACCACTTGGGTCGTGTTGCTTCTTGCGGCTGGCTACCCCGACTAAGTGGGCCGGGCGGGCGGCTGGAAGACGCCGCCGGGAGTCGAACCCGGCGCCCCGGGAGGGGCCGGCCGTCTCGGGTGATGGAGCGGGGGCGAGGGCACTGACGCGCAAAGTGATGGGGGGTCAGGATGCAGCTGGTGCGCGCAGGTGGCTACTTGAACTGAGAGCTGCGTGAAATGAATGACCTCAAATCTTGTCTGATTAATATTTTAATTTCGTCGTGTTCTGCGGCTGTGGGAGAGGAAATCTCTTGAAAGATCATTTCTTGGAAAGAGTTAGCTGCAGAACATTTTTATTAAGGCAAGTTTTCCTCTACCTGGTTTACCTAAGTTCGTTGACATTTGCTTAATTCGTATTAATTCGTTGACAAAAAAGGAATGTATTAATTTTTCATAATTCGCGGTAATAATTATAATTTAACGTTCCCTATCGCGTATTTCATTAAACCGTTCAATATATGAAGAACACTTGGGAGAATTAATCATTAGCACTATTGTAGTGATAATTGATGTTTCATGAGTAGACCTGTATCATCATCGACAGTATAAAAAGGTGAAAATAAGAATTTCAGAGTATTTTCATGTTTGTAACCTACTTTTATATCAATGGAAAAACGTTTTTACAATACAACAAGTTCCATTAGCAGTTTAAGAATTATTGAGGTCTATTGGGCAGTACGAATTAAATTTTCATTCGCCAACGAAACAAACGCATTTTCATGCATACAGTATACATTTCACAGTATACATTTTTGCATTCGTTAAACACACTCTCACTATTATTGCAGATTACACATTTTTATGTGATTAACGATTTTTTGAATCATCATAAATATGTTTTTAATGTACGAGTATTTAGAGGTTTTGAAAGTTTGCAGTTTAGTTTACCGCATAAAAATATTTGAAACCCTTTCAATCCCACATGTGACACATTTATTAACTACTTAAACCTGAATATCAGATTCACAAACCCACGACAAACGAATGTGGTATGTTACAGAAAGTTTATTGGTGTAGATGTTATCTCAGAAAAGCCCGCCTCTTATTAGAGGTGAACTGAAGAACTGTTATTCAGCAAGAAAGCATTGATGTTTAGCGTAGTTTCTACGAACGTGTTAACTACGTTTATCTTAGGGAAGCAATCCCATATTATTTGCTCGTCACACGAACCATTCTTTATAATTAGTTCTACAGTCGTGAATACACTTATATTCCTCGCTGCGGTTCTTTGGTTGAGACGGTACATACGAATGATGCGATGTAATTCCGTCCTGTTCAGAAAGGAAATAAGAGTCGAGTTCCTTTCTTGTTCTTTCATTACGAACCTAAAAGTCTTCACGAAACTTGGGAGGGCCTATCAGGCGTAACAACCTCCAATCCCCTCCGCTTCGGAGCGCTTCCGCGAGGGGCGTGGCCGGCGATGCGTCGGAGAGCCTGGGGATTGTCTTCAGCCGCCTTAACGAATTACCACATCTCGTGTATCTGTTTCACTTACAGCCTATTAAGGGAAGTTGTTATCGTCAAATTTTGGCCTGAATTACAAAACGGAGCAAGAAACGTATTTAAAAGCCTATAATTACCTTCCGCCGCACCTATTATACGCAATATATAACGCAAATTGGGGCGACGCGCCGGATGCGAACGCGGGAACCGGGGAGGAAGAAAGAAGCCAGTGAACAAATTTTGCATCTGGAGTGCAGGCTGCGGCGGGCGGGGGCGGGGACGCGGACGCGGGCGGTGGCGGGGGCCGGGCGGCGGCGGTGGCCGTGGCGGGGGCGGTGGCAGGGGTTGTGGCGGTGGTGGGTGCGGCGGCGGTGGCGGTGGCGCTGGCAGGTGCGGCGGCAGTGGCGGGGGCAGTTGCGGGGGCGGGGGCAGGAGCTTCCAGGGCAGGGCGGTGGCGGGGGCTGGGGCGGTGGCGGTGGTGGGGGGCAGTGGCAGGGGCAGCGGCAGGGGCGGGAGTGGCGGTGTTGGTCTGGGCGGTGGCGGTGAGTGTGGTGGCGGTGGCGGGGACCGGGGTGGTGGCGGTGGCGGGTGCGGTGGCGGTGGCGGGGGTCGGGGGCGGTGGCGGGTGCGGTGGGGTGGCTGGGGCTTGGGGGGTGGCTGTGGTGGGTGCCGGGGGCGCGGGGCGGCGTGTAGGCGTCGCTCGGACGCCCCCGCGCGCCGCTGCGCCGGGCACAGCGCAGGCCGTTATTACGGCTTGGGGCGCACTCATTATTGAGTCCCCCCGACGCGAAACAACTGCATGCGATAATGAAATTCTCGTTAGGGCGCGCGCCTCGAGTGGAAGAGGACGCGCTGCTCCTTTCGTCGTTTGTTTGGCCGCTTCTCTACATCCCTAATACTACTTCAACGGCAAAAAAGTTTCTTGGAGGCAGTTATCTTTTGTGTCCTATTGCTTCTGTCGTTGATTCTACAGACTCTGTCCTCTTCCATATATCTCTTTATGTATCCTTTTCTTATTTCTACTACATTCTCATTCCTTTTGCTAGTTTTCTCATTCCTACTTGCTGCTCCTTTCCCTTTTCGTTTCTCCCCTCTTTGCTTTGCTGTTCAGCGTTCCTATTATAACTCTTTTTATGTTCTATTGCTTCATTCACCGATTCTACTGCGTTTGTCGCCTTGGTATAATCATCTTGCCATTCCTCAATGCTCCTTATTTCTCCATTCGTTTTTCGTTGGTTCCCTCTCTGTTTCACTTATCTCGACATTCATTGCAACTGCAAACGCGTTATTATGTGTCTTCTCAATAGATATCTTTCCTTCTCTATTATTATTGCGTTTGCCCCCTTTTTATGCTATTCGATTCTAATTCCTCCTGATGCTTTCTGTTGCGTTTTTGCTACACCTTCAGCGTTTTATATTTCGTTCGTTGCTGTGACTTCCTACATCCCTATTACTATTTGAACGACAAACAGTTTTCCAGATGTAGTTGTTTCTGCTCTATTTTCTCTCTCTCTCTCTCTCTCTCTCTCTCTTCGATTCTACTGCGTCGACTGTAAATTTTCTTTTCCGTGATCAATTTTTGTCATATCTTGGCACTGTTCCATTATCATTTTCACGGCAAACGCTTTTTTGGACACTTTTACGTTTCTTTTTCTCGTTCCTTTCTAAGACTCCAGTTCTTGATGGCTTTGTATTCCTTTCTGATTTCTCCCTGGTCAACATCTGTGTTGTATCTTGGCGATCTTCCGTAGCAGCAACCACCAACTACCCTCTATATCAACTTGCTTTGCAGTTTGTTTACTTTCCATCGTTAAAACATAGTATGTTTATGCCAGTCTGCCTGGCTCTACATTTTCTCGCTTCCAGCTCATATTGTTCTTACATTCGTATCCAACCATATTTCCATTACTCTTCTTCGATGGAACCAATCGACAGCATTCCTGGGGACTCGAGTAGCTGAACGTCACATATCCCCGCCGAACCCTTTAGCGTCGCGCTCCTCGTTTACCCGCCCCGCGCTCGACCCGCTCCACGCTCTCCCCGCTTCGCGCTCGCCTAGCCTTGCGCTCATCCCGTGCTAGCTCCGCACCCGCCCTGCTCCACGCTCGCCCCACCCCGCGCCCGCCCCGCCCCCACCCCGCGCTCGCGTCGCTCCGCGCCCGCCCCGCGCCCGCTCCCCGCCCGCGCCCGCCCCGCGCCCGCCCCGCGCTCGCCCCGCACTTACCCCGCGCACGCCCCGCTCCACCCTCGCCCCGCTCCGGACCTGCCCCGCTCCACGCTTAGCCCATTAGCCCACGTCCGCCCGCTATGCTCCCTCACCGTCCCGCCCCGCGCTCGCCTCTCCCCGAGCCCTCCCCGCCCAGCGGCCGCCCCGCTTCGCACCCGCCTCGCCCCGAGCCTGCCCCGCGCCCGCCCCGCGCTCACCCCGCGCCCGCCCCGCCCCGCGCCCGCCCCGCCCCGCGCCTGCCCCCCACCCGCCCCGCACCCACCCCGCTCCGCGTTCGCCCCGCTCCCGACCTGCCTTGCTCGTTGATTAGCGCACATCTGCGCCCGCTATGCTGCCTCCCCGTCCCGCCCCGAGCTCGCCCCGCTCCGCGCCCGTCCCGCTCCGCGCCCGCCCCGCTCCAAGTGTGCCCCGCGGCCGCCCTCAGCCGCCCCGCCCCGCCCCGCCCCGCCCCGCTCCGCCCCGCCCCACCTTGTTGCGCCACTCGGCGACAAAAGCGCACCGCCGCTGAATAGCGCTCCGACGCGCCCTCTACTCGGCCAAGAGGAAGACGCACATGCGTGAGGCGCACTACCGGTTGGCGCAGGTCCTTCTGCTGCGGGGCGGCGCGGGGCGGCGGCGACGCAGGTGGGGTCGTCGCGCCGACGCTCTCTTTGTTATGATCGTTTTTTGTTTTCGTTTTGCGCCGCTCTCCGTCCGTCCGTCCGGTTTGTCTGTCTGCGACAGCGTCTGCGCCGGTGGAGACCCTTTGGGCGCGTCCGTTTGTGGAACCCGGCGGCGGCGGCGGCGGCGGCGACAAGGCTGAAGAAGCGGGAGGGGAAGACCAGACGGGACCGGGACGGCGGAAAAGAGGAACCCAGGATGAAAAGGGGGGAAGGCATTCACACGCACGCGCACGCACTCACACACACACACAGACGCACGCGGGCGACACGCATGCGTGCTCGCCGGCCTGCCGGTTGGCGCATTTGCAAACCCGCACACGCGTTCGCAGACGGGCTATAAAATTCTCTATGCGAATAGCGAATAGCTTGGCGGCTGGCTCGTTGGCGGGCGGCGGGCGGGCGGGTGCGTTGGCTGGGAGACGAGCCGGCTTTCCCAGGGGCTGTGACGCAAGACGGGCGACGCGAGGGAAGGCGGTGCCGTACACTCCGCTCACGTGCAGGCATTTGCGCCCGGGCGAATTTTAAGGGACAGACCGTGCAAACTGCGCTCCACTTTTACTTCCTTTAAATTTCATGCAGTCACACGCTGAGGATTTAATTCCCTGAATGTCATTTATGTAATATATTCAAATTAAAAATGATGAAAGTTTTTAAACCATTTCTTGGCTAAGGAAAGTGTGTGAGGAAGTACGTTTAAATTAACACTTTAGAAATAAACCATTTGCATTACGTCATAACGCCAATTTTATTACGTGGCTATTAATACTAATATTAGACTTAGGCTGTAATATCTACAATCAGAAATTGTTCATGCTTCATGGTGCCGTATTAACTCAAGGTTCCCAAAGGGTACACTGAGACCACCGTAATTTCTGTTTTTACACCCTTCCTAGCGCTACCTTAACTTTCAATGTTACACCCCAAATCAAACCTTGAAGCCTGAACAAATCATCAAAACTTTGATCATATTCACGAGTAAAAATGAATACTTTTGCTATGGATGGCCATATCCAAAATAAAATGTTCTGTTTTCAAATCTCTTGAGAGACAGAAATGTCGTATGAGAAGATATAAATAAAAAAAACGTTAAGATATTTGGTGTTTTTTGATGTTTAAGAAATGAGAAGTACACATATTTTCTTATAAATGAACATCTGTAAGAAAATTTTCACACAACTATCAAATGAACCTTTTGGGGAAAATTTTGTGAATTGGTACCTTCAATTTTCTTACAAAATGATTGTTGTTATAAAACGATACACTGCCGCGTAATATGCTTGAAGATAAACATTAAAACCGCACGTCTATTTAAAGTTGTGTTTAATTAATGAATAATTATTTGACTACATTCCTGACGACTTCGTGTATCGGTACAAAAATTGATCTCACTTCATGTATTTTGCAATAAGATGGAATCCATCTTATTATAGAATATATCATCTACTTAGCAACGGAAGACTACTTTCTTTTACCAAGCCGAATGTATTGAAAAACACATAGTTCTATAAATGTTGAAGCAATCTCCTACCTATCTCTCTTGTCGTACTGAAGTGATTCATTGCCTAGAGTTTATACAAACATGAAATCATTATGTTTTTAGAACTATCGGTATACCTTAGAGATAAACGTACATGAAGTACAGTATTTTAGACTTCCTTTTTGATTATTTGTATAATAAATTACTAATAATATGGACGTACTTATGTCATTTTGAGCCCACGTCTATTCAGAAACCTATTACTGATCACTGTCGTTCAAAAATACAAACAATAAAAATCGACGTAAAACACCTAATAGATGCACCCGATGTCCGTAGATAACTTCATGTTTTTGTATTAAAGGACCTTTTATTTCATTGAATGAATGTTGAATTTTTCTTCGTTTAATTTAGTGCTTATTCCATTATTAGATCAACATTTAACACGTCCCTTCTTAAGGCCGTACCTTCATTTAACATGTGATATACATACATATGAAATATAATCTTATTTAAAAACATCTATTGAATCGCGAAGGTTGAAAAGCGCTTCAATTAAATATTCATTCCACCATTATGAAAATCTTTCGTACTTTGTTGATTAGCTCTTTATTCCAGAAAATAACACATTTGCATGCTCATGCATTTGTCCTGTTATTTTCTTATTCTACTAGAAAAAAATGCTTATCGAGAATTTAAGGATAATAATTCTACAGATATTGAACTTTTCATAACCATATTAAATATGAAATAACAATATTTCAGGTTTAACAATATTATAAATTTAAAATTATGGATGTACATTTACAAATTTATTATTACATTATTATATCAAAATTAAAATATTATATTAACAATTTTATTTAACATTAAATCAGATTCTGAGAAACATTGAACAATTTTAATGAGTGTTATAATAAAAGTTTAATTTCTGTAACAGTATAAAAGAAATATATAGTACAGATAAGAGTAGTAGTGCAATTACAATGCATCTATAAATTATTCGCCGGTAAATTGTTCGTTTTTTCAATACCGATATCAGATGTTAAAGAAAATACCATTGGTTCTTCAGTATCAAAAATATATCGATGCTTCATGTAGTGGAAGAATCGTAACTTCCCGATTTCTGACAAAACCTCCCTCACGGGAGAATGTTCAAAATGACACGGGTCTGGAGACATATTATCGCTCTCTTTTATTCTGATTCCTCCATCATTTTGTCTGTTCACACTGCCTTTTCCGTCGTATTCAACAATTCTGTGTGGTAATGTTGGGTAATCCAATAACATTCTATCCTGTGAAATTAACGACCATGGTCATATGATCACCAACACCTTCTCTTCATTTCAAAGAGAGATTAACTTATAAAATATATACTCTATTGTTTTACAAAGAATTTCTTGTTATCTTCATTGCAATTTAAAGTAGGATTTTTAACGCATATCATACAGTAAAGTTCTAACACGATGCATCGATTTTGATTGATTGTTTTTTTCGTGTTTCCGGGCACGTCAACTGCTTTGGTCATTAGTCCCGTTAGAGTAGTGCATGTTTTTTCTCGAGAGATGGCGGTGATCTTCCCCCGCAGGATGGCGAAATCCGGCGCCGACCTACCGTCGGCTAGCGGGGTTTCACCCTAACCAGGACTCTCCCACCAGTGGGGCACAGACCCAGCCGGGACAAGCTCTAAGCTCCAGAACGGCCTTCCAGAATATGTGGTAGTGTAGTGCATGTTAGTGTAAGTGTATGTAAGGGGAGAGGATAGGACAAGGAAGAGGAAGGACAGATCGCGCGCGGTCCGTGGCCCGTTTGATACGGTACTGCTCCGGCATTCGCCTGGTGTTGATCGGAAGAAACCACGGAAAACTACCGATCAGAGCAGCCGGCCGCTAGAATTCTCCTCAAGACAGCGACTGAATTCGACCTAGCTGAAAAGCTAGTGTCGAAAATCCGGCCGCCGTGGGGAGTGGGAACCTAGGACCTCCCGGTCAGAGGCGCTGCAGTGACATCAGTTGATGCACTGAGCTACCGCTCATCGGCGCTACCCGGTTGCAGTACAGGGTTAGTCTGTTTTGATATCTTTCCAACGAGCTGGAAAATTTGTAAGCGTAAGTAATCTTGTTCTCTTACAGCAAATATAAGCTGCTAACAGGGTTTTATTATTCCAGTTTCTGCCTAACAGAATCAAAAATTGCTCATCATATCTTCTCAACACCATCTCTATTTCAAACAGTCCATTTGCAGAGAAAACCCCATCAAGATAGCATTGAATTTATAGCAGACAATACACTGGCCCCCCGGCCTGCAACACCAACACAGCTCCCATTTTGCACCGGCCAACGATTTGAAAAGCGCCTCTGTGCAAAGGTGCGTAAATCTTGATCGCATAGGTAGCGAGTTCGAGCCCCGTGCGCGCCGGCGGGTCGGTGGTTGCGCGCTTGCAACTGCATAATGGATGCGGTCGCCCCAACACGTGTCGCGTACTATTGCGCGGCTCCGCGGGCGGCGCGGCGCGGCGGTAGCAGCCCCCTTCTAATCCTTTTTATGCGGCGTCGCGGGCGCCGCCCCAGGCGCTGGGGTAGGGCGCTGGGGTGCGCGGGGCTGGGTGGCGATGGGCGTTGGGCGCAGGGCACGGTTCGCGGGCCCTGCAGGTCGCAGGTTGGGTGCGGGGCGGGGGTGGGGGCGCAGGCGGAGGCAGGGGCAGTGGCATGGGGCGCGGAGACGGGGCGGGTGCGCGGGGGGAGCGCGGGGTGGAGGGCGGGGGCGGGGGCGCGGTTCACGGGGGCGGGTCGCGGGGCCCGGGTTGCAAGTCGCGGGTTGCGGGACGTGGGGTGCGGGGACGTGTGGTGCAGGGCGAGGTACGTGGTGCGGGGCGCGGGGCGTTAGGCGTTGGCGGCGTTGGGAGCGGGGCGCGTGCATGGGGCGCCGGGGCGGGAGGCGGGGGTGGGGTGCGCGCCGGTGCGGGGCGGGGCGCGCTGGACACTGGGCGCGGGCCGCAGGTCGCGGGCGCGGGGACGGGCGGGGCCCGGGTGCAGGGTGAGTGGCGAGTAGCGGGGCGCGGGGCGTGGGTCGCGAGCGCGCCGGCGCACGGGCAGAGGGTAGAGACCTCGGAGGCGGTGTACCGTGTCCAGGATTAGCCGGCTGGGCCCACAGGGGCGACTGAATCGACGCTCTATTATCTGGCAGCACTATCTTAAAAGAGAATCCCCTCGGTTTTTTCACGAAAAATTGCAAGGTTTTTTTATCGTCCTTGGTGGAGGGGCGAGAGCTGCGATGGGATGCACCGCCATACTGCACACGTATATTCCGGCGGGAGAACGTGGGAGGAGCTCGGGAGTTGACGTGAGTGTATGTGCGGCGTGCGTGTGTGTTTGGGTGTGCATGCAGGCGTGCGAGTCGGCAGTATGCGTGGCGCAAGGGGGCGGTGCTGTGTGTGATTGTTGTGTTAGTGCCGGAAGGGGACATGTGTAGAGAAAGGGGTACTAGGCAATAAAAGTGCATGAAACAGTCGGCGAAGTTTGCCGGCCTGCGGGTGGTGACTGAGAGGTTGGGCAGCGCGGGAGATCGTGGGGGTGTTGTTGTCGGTAACGACAGCGGGGGAGAGTGATTCCGATCTGGAGGTGGCTGCAACCGCGGCGGTCCTCCGACGCGAACGTGAGAGCAATCATGGAGGAAACTGAGGGCGGGGTGCCTCGCTGGTAGGAGATACCTTGTTGTGGAAAACCCCGTAAGTCGATGTGCAGGTCGGTACCGGATCTCATCATCCAGTGGTGGAAAATCACCGCCACCTCCCGTGATAAAATATGCAGTACACTTACGGGACTAACGATCTGTTGACGCGCCCGGAAACTCTAATCAATCGATCAACAAGTTCCCTGTCCCCACGAGAACATTAAAATATCTCCCCACGTCCAAACCTTCCCGTCTGTAAGAAAATTTTACTCTAATACTCTCAAAAATAAAAATATTTTTCTAAACGTCTTGGGTGCATTTCCAAATTCTATGACCGTCCTAGCACGTCCACGCCAAAATCTGTGCAGTTACGGGGAGTTCAATGAAAATGTTTGCCGTAGACACTGTAAACGTCTGTGATCCACATGCGGTTCACGGACCACAGTAGCAAAACCATCGAGTGTTGTTTTGTGAACCACAGATGAATCAGAGGACAGTGAACGTGTTAACGAAAGGAAATGGTGGCACGGGTGAGATGTAGACATGGAGAACTCGTAGAAGTGGAGGCGGTCATTGTCGCAGACGTGTTATCCGTAGCCAAGGAGTGGGCTAGAGTGCAAGGCCCGTCGAAGCCATTCGACAAAAACAGCAGTGGCACAGGACGCAGCGGCGACTACCGTATGGAACGATTTTCCTAAGGAGTAGCCAAAGTGACAGCTAGTGCTGGTAACATAACTGAAGGTTCTGTTGTCGTTGTGCCCTCGAGCCCATTAGACTCCCTTCCTGCATTCGTTCGTTTGCAGTTGGCTAACTTGTAAATGGCTTCGACACTTCCTTTTGTGATGAAATCGTCCAACAAAAATATAGGGCGCCACGAGATATAATAAAAATTAGGAGGTGCAGTGTTATGTGCTCTTCTGTAAAAATTCTTTTTTCTATAAACATTTCATTCAATTTACTTTTTGTGTGATAAATATTATATTTATTTTAAAACCGAGACTTAAATCCGAGATGCGTACCGGTGTACGTGTTTTCGGCTTAAAATAATTTTTCTTTCTATTTACATTCGTGGCAGTTTTCTTTTACTGATTGTGAGAGCATGTTAAGAGATTTTCTATATTCGTAATTAAATTTAAATATTTCCCGGACTCGCGTACGAGCATATACCTCATCGAAACGCTTAGACTTCTGCATAGGGATGTCTTTACGGGAGCAATTACCAAACACTTTACGAAGAGGCGTGGCTGAACAGCTGTCGCGGCGGAGGGATACTCCTCTGAAATAGTTTTTGAAATGTTAATCTCTCGCTTTTTAAATTTATTATTATTATTATTATTATTATTATTATTATTATTATTGTTTTTACTTTCTCATCTTATTGGTACATTTGAATGAATTGCACAGATATACATAATCAGAGCACAATACATCTATTTTTTAAAAAGAATTTATAATACATTGTTTCCCATGAATTTCCGTACTATTCTTGTTGTTGAAATAACAACAGCCTTCTGCATGGGTTTGTACAGATCTTCATTCAAACCCAGTTGCTTAAGGCCCCCAATCAGACTCCTAGGGATGACTCCGGTGCTGGAAACAATTATCGGGATAATGTTGACTCTTTTCATATTCCACTGTTTCTCAACGGGTTCAACAAGATTTGCATATTATTATTATTATTATTATTGTTATTATTTTATCTTTCAACTATTAATAGTTAAATTATTGGGAAGGGATTCTGTAACTCAAGAAAGCGTGTGCATATGATTTTCTCCCCCATACATCACATACAGTTTTTTCTACTGTTTTTGACTAAATAAATATCAAAATTACTTGTGATGTTCACTTGTTACGCGAACTGTCACTTGGTCTCCGCCTTAGGAAAATCCTTCTATAGCAACGTCGGCTGCGCAGTGGCCCAGGCGCAGGCCAACCGCTGCGTGTGCGTGCGCAGCGAAACGCATCCAGCTACGTCACGACATGCGGCGCGTGGGCGCACGAAGGCGGGGGAGGGGGAGGCTGCACCGCCCTCCCCTCCCCTTTCCTCTCGGCCACCGCCCCCTGCCCTCTCCATCGCCTGCGCGCACGCCACATCAGCATACGGCGCCCAGCATGCAACGCCCGCCGCGCCGCCTTTCCCAGAACTTGGAATTGAATTAAAATGCAATATGCATATTTAACGAAGGATAGTCTTTAATTGCCCCTAATAGTTCACCTGCAGTTTCACTTCCCTTGTGAGTTGGGCGTTTCTGGTTGCCTTGGTGAAGTTAAGAAGTTTTATTCTGACTCATGCCGTGGCCATGCCGACTTTCGAAGATGTTTCTTGGATAATATTGAAATAACGCCTTAAAGCATTCGTTGGTCTTCTCGTCGGTTTCTTATAAATATTAAGGTAGTAAATAAAAAATGTTATTTAATATTTTTATAATGAATAAAATTGGTTTTCCGTGACATTATCACCGTTGCTTTGCTAGGCATGTTCCTACGAATAAGTTTCTTTTATCACAGTCAACCACTATAGTGACACAACTGTGGCTAAGTCGAAGTAAGATAGTTTATAATATAGATTAAAGTGTCATTAGAATAATTTAAATTATCCAGTTTTTTATCATTAAAATGAAAAACCTCGTTGATTCATTAAGGTTCATGTTCACAATAATTTAATGTAGGTAACTTCTTAAAAATTAATATATTGTGGCCAATATCTAGCTTTTGGAAAAAATGATAATCATGTATTGTAAAAAATGGTAATCATGCTAAATATTGGTAGTGAAAGAAAGTGCTTAAGAACAGTATTCATAATTAGCGACTATGAGATGCCTCAGTAAGTTAGTTCATTCAGCAACATCAATCCATGTCGCATAATATACATCGTGCATGAAACAATCACGGAGCTGAAGGGAAAGTTTGTTTCGTCTTATGTTGAAATGCCAATTTTCATGAGTTTCGTAATTTACTTGATCGAGATACAAGTATTTGAATGTCAATATCTCTGAAAACTCTTCTGATCCTGTAAAATAATCTGGTTTAATATGTTTGAGGGGAAAGGCTTTACCAATTCTTCGACTTCTGCTTCTTGCGCTCCTTTCTAGAACAACAAAAATGTTCGCGATAACTTGATATTAAATAAAGCATTCATGGAGATTAATAGTGTAATCTCCGTTACTCCCTTATTTACATCTTATGTGCATAAATGTACTAAACATCTCAAATTTTATCTTCGAAAATTTAAATGAGAAACAAATCGTTATTTTTGTGTCAAACATTACAACGTAAGGTGATTGCCCTAACCAAGTTCACAGTTCACGGCTAAACCAATTGGGCATCTTGACAGTTAATTGCTTCTTAGTAACTAGTTTCCCTTCTCCCTAGCAACGCATTCTTGCGAGTATCAATCTCCCCTTTATATCCGCTTGCGATGGTCGCGAATCGTTCCTCTTCGCCGCCCCTCAGCGCTGCTTGTTCCCTGCTCCCGGCTCGTGGTCTAGCTGCGCTTTAACAAGCTTTGCAGCCCTTCAGCACTCTCGCATTGAGAATCCTCTCCCCTCGGCTCCCACCTCCTGCGCTGTTCTTGTGTCCGCGGGTGTTACTATTCGTTTTACGAGCGTCCGCCGCCGCCGCCACTGCCGCCGCTGCCACCACAGAGACACAGTGGACTGAAATACGCTCTTTTGATAATTACATTTCTTTAAATACATTTGTTACTTAGTAACGTGGTCACAACTGGGATTTCTTTACTGTTAGAGAACATTTTTTCGAGTGTAGTTGCGTCCAAAAAAGGTCAACGGGCAATTATAATTATATATATATATATATATATATATATATATATATATATATATATATATATTTGGTTTAAAACTTAGTTTTGTTAAAAGTATGTCATACAAAACGTCAATGAGGGTCAGAGATAGTTGATCTAAGATTTAAAATAACGATTTTAAGAAAAAGCAAAAATCTGATGACGTCTCCCATATTTAACCTCACCTTGATTTAAATACTATTTATTATATTTTTTTTATTAGAAACATGTAAGCGTGCTTATTATGTAAAATTCGGAATTAAAATGAATTAGTTTCCTGGCAACAAATTCAAATGCGATAAAATTTAAAAGTTTTTAGAAATAAATGAAATACATTAAGATTTGTGATATACAATTGAATGAAAACTGAGTTTTTCGACATTTTAAGCATTTTGCAAAATAAGTAATTTTATGGTTGACTTAACATTGTTCAAATTAACTGTGTACATGTTTGAAAGTATTAACTTATGTTATGTTAATTTAAAGTAACTGAAAATTATACATTTACAAATATTTAAAAATAATAAAGTCATTCAGCGGAAGAGGAAGCAGGAAGTAACTCATTTACGTATTATTTCAAGTTCGCAAAAATGTTGTAGACGGAATGAAGAGGATATCTGTTAATAATTCTCGTTTAATAATTGGGGTTTTTACATATTTATAGAAGGATGATGCTTGAATTTGGAGAAGGTTTGTGTAAAATGTGCGCGAAATAAGTTATTTGATATTTTATAGTGTTTATATTTAAATCATTTTGCTGTTGATTATTACTGATGAACCAGGTTGCTTTTTTAATTAATCGTAAGAAAATTCCGTGGTGGTAGCAGAAATCTTGAGGTAATCCATAATGAGAGATAGGGATAATCATCCACAACAATAACAGTTATAATATTTATTACAACATGCCGAAAGTTAACTTTCGGGAACACAATTTCCGATCTTCAGTGGGTCTCTAACAAAAGAAGGAAAAACTGAGAGATTAACAAAAAGAAAGAGTGCAAATGGACATAAAGCAAAAATATGAAATAAAATTGACAAATGAAATCAAATACCTAATACAATAATGAAATTAAAAACGTTGCTTGGGCAGTAAGTTATTTTTAATTTTATTATTGTATAATTTATTTCATTTCATTCGTCAATTTTATTTCATATTTTTGCTTTATGTCCATTTCCTCCCTTTCTTAATGTTAATCTCTCATTTTTCTTTCTTTTGTTAGACTCACTGAAGATGGGAAACTGTTTTCTCGAAAGTTAACTTTGGGCATGTTGTAATAAATATTATAGATATTGTTGGGGATGATTATCCCTATCTCTCATTAATCTTAAGAATTTCTTTTGGATCACTTGCATCTTGTTTAGGTTGGTGTGGCTGCATTATCCCGTTTGAGTCCAGCTGTTTGAGTTTTGTATAGCGTTTATATTTAAATCATTACGCTGTTGATTGTTACTGATGAACCATGGTGATTTTGTAATTAATATTAAGAATTTATTTCGAATCACTTGCATCTTGTTTAGGTTGGCATGGCAGCATTTTCTCGTTTGAACCCAGCTGTTTGAGTTTTTTATAGCGTTTATATTTAAATCATTACGCTGTTGATTGTTACTGATGAACCATGGTGCTTTTGTAATTAATATTAAGAATTCATTTCGTATCGCTTGCATCTTGTTTAGGTTGGCATGGCAGCATTATCTCGTTTAAACCCAGCTGTTTGGTTTTTTTTATAGCGTTTATTTTTAAATCATTACGCTGTTAATTGTTATGATGAACAATAGTGCTTTTGTAATTAATATTAAGAATTTATTTCGAATCACTTACATCTTGTTGAGGTATTACGGCATTATCTCGTTTGAGCTCAGCTGCTTGTTTTTTTATAACATTTATATTTAAATCATTACGCTGTTGATTGTTACTAATATGGTGCTTTTGTAATTAATGCTAAGGATTTATTTCGGATCGCTTGCATCTTGTTGAGGTTGGTACGGCGGCATTGTCCCGCTTGAGCCCACTGTGCATTGCTCCTCGCCGCTGGAAATAGAACGCGCTGTAAAGGAGCGAGTTACAATGTGGGCGCTTGGGTTCGCGCCGCATCAAACCAGTGCTCGCGAGGGCTGCACGCGCTTCAGAGCGCGGGATGGCCAGAGACTGCATTCAGCGCACAGGCTCCTTGCTGGGGCTGCAAGGTTTTTTCTTCTTCTCTATTTTCGCCTCATAGTAGCTCTGCGGAGAGGTTTTTTTTTAATGGATGTGGGGTTTACATTCTTGTTCTACTGCAGCTACACAGGGAGGGTTTTGGTTTAAGTATATTATCTAAATGTAACGTGATTCTAAATTAAACCGAGTTGCATAAATTCTTTGGCGTACTTTATTTGGAGTCTGCAAAGTCTGATGGGGAATTCCCAACTTCTTTTCATGCATATCCTGCTTCGTGTTTTGGGAAATATAGAGGAAAGGAGAGGAAAATAGACTATTTTTCTTAACCTTCATGGTTCTATTGTTTATTAGCCTATCTTATCATTTGCCTTACTCGGGAATTTAATTCATTAACTCATTATCTCCTTACCGCTGAAAATATTAGATTCTCATCAAATCTGTACCTTTCAGTGCATTAGGGGACCTAATTACAAGTTAGATTGAACAAATAGCTCATATTCTAAACATTGATTTTCAAAATTCGGCTCATGCCATTTTGTAACTGATGTGATTTTTCGAAGACAAAACTAGATCGAACAGTTACACAAGTTGCAAGAAAGTCTGCATTCGTTCCATAAATACGCGGATGATTTCACCGCCTGTCTTTCATCGTTTCATTTCAATTATTTGGAAATGTTCGAAAAGGAAATGGCAATATAATCGTGAGGGAGAACTAGCGATCTCAAAGAGCGAAACGCTCCTGAACAAAACTTCACAAAATATATTTCCAAAAAGTGGCAAGCACACTGCCCAAGAACAACAAATTTAATACTCTCATACAACACTATAAGAAATTAAATATTTTAACAATAGTCTTCACGAATACTGCAATAACATATCAGAGTTATTACAATAGTTCTTCACATATCAATAAAAAATGTTACTGTTCCTCAACGCAACACGTGAACCTTCTTCCTTTGAACCTTGTTGTCGCACGTCAGCTCTGTCGTAAGCAGCGATACACTGTGTAATATGTAATAACACAGTCAAATATTTACATTTCTTTGTCAAAATCTGATCCGCTTCATTGTTTCTGGACATTTCTCCAGTTTATGGGTATCTACAGAAACCATATATACCTTTTTCATGGCATAGTTTCCTTTCAATTCCAGCGCGCATTGGAAATTAGTAGTAAAAAGGGATATGTTTCCTGATGTATTGCTCTACCAATCAGCTACATATTAGAAATACATTTATAACCGGTATTTGTCAACTCCATGACCCTTATGGTTCGTCACGTGTCTGGGATCTACTTTGCGGAACACATCCGACCTGACCGAAGGTGACGAAATGTTTTGTATGCACGAAGGAAGCTCGTTAGCACACGAAGACGACTTGATAACTAGATCCACAACTCAAGATGGTACAGCGGCTAATTTACGACCGGATTCTGCCCTCCCATCTCCTCCCCGCGGCGTCTCCCCCCACCCCCAGCCGTTCTCGATCGCCCCGGTCGCGGCCGCCGCGCTCCGCGTCCACCCGAGCGAGGGCGGCGACCCTCGCTGTCATAACTCCTCCTTATCACCCTCCCCGAGCCTTTTCTTTCACCTCGTCCGCAGGCGGCCCTCTCCGCCCGGCGGCGCACCCTCCCCTCCCTGTGCGACCGGCGCTGCCCGGCCCAGACTCGCGCGCGCGATTCGCAATCAGCGGCCGCCGCCCAACAAGCGAGGGAGGCGTCTCGTTCTGAAGGGGCGTGACGGCCGAGGAGAGAGAGAGAGGGGGGAGAGCGGTCGATTCGATTTCCCTCCCGTAAACAACAGGTAAAATACGCCGGCGCGCGGGGAGATTGAAAGAGAGAAAGAACGGCGCCGCCGGGAGGCGTATATTACTCGCGGATGTGTCAGTGGGGCGCAAGCCACTCTAAAATTAGCACTCGATCGCAAGACGTGTGTTTATGGTCTCATGCTTGGCTGGGTCGCGTGGCGTGGCGTGGCGCAGCGGAGCGTTGGGGCGGGGCGGGAATGTGCGAGATGGGGCGGGGTGGGTTGGGACGGGGCGGTGTGAGACGGAAAAGAGGGATATGAGGCGGGAAAGTGTGAGGTGGGACGGAGTGTTGCGGGGTGGAGTGAGGCGGGGCAAAAGGAGTCGGGGCGGAGTGAAGCGGGACGGAGTGAGGCGCGGCTGAGTGAGGCAGGGTGGAGTAGGTCGGGGCGGACAGAGGTGGGGCTACATGAGGTGGGGCAGAGTGAGGCGGGACAGAGTGAGGCGGGGCGGAGTAAGGTGGGGGGAGTGAGGTGGGGCAGAGTGAGGCGGGACAGAGTGACAGAGTGAGGGCGGAGGGCGGAGTGAGACGCGGGACGGAGTGAAGACGGGGCGGAGTGAAGGAGTGAGACGGGGCGGAGTGAGACGGGCGGAGTGCGGAGTGAGCGGGGCGGAGTGAGCGGGTGGAGTGAGTGCGGGTGAAGCGGAGCGGAGTGAAGCGGGGCGGAGTGAAGCGGGGCGGAGTGAAGCGGGGCGGAGTGAGGCGGGACGGAGTGAAGCGGGGGGGAGTAAGTCGGGCCCTGAAACTGAGCGGCGAGAGACTGGACAGAGATCGGGGAGGAGAGTAACGGGAGGTAAGATGCCAGGAGCAGTCAGTCGTGGAGGAGTGAGGCGGAGAGCAAGACGGAGAGCGAGTCGAGGAGACACAACGCAGGATGAGACAGAAGGAGCGTGTTAGGATCGAGACGGACCGGACCGAGCAGGAGCGAATCGGGGCAATGCAGCTGGGCAGTAGGGGCGGGATATGGCAGATGGCGGGGAGGGGCGTGGTGCGGTGCGGTGTGGTGTGGTGTTTTTTCCGCGCGAGCGCGCGCGGCTTCCGACGCGCGATAAGCCACGCGACAGCTGCGGGAGGCGGCGCCCTCTAAGTAGCGCACGAACAGCGCACGGCGACGGCCGCTGCTGAGATGTGGTGCCTCCTTGTGTTCGTCTTATTGAACTCGCGCCTTGTGCTTTATGTGGCTGCGCGTTACGAGTTAGCTGTGTCGTGTACGGCGAAGAAATGAAGCGTTTAGTTTGTTAATTCCTCGTTGAATTTGTATATGGAAACTTGAATCGAACGCTGATCTTAGAGCGTTGGAAACAATGCTACTGCAATAAGAAAGTAAGAAGAGCAATGTTTACAGCTACTGATAGATCAGTATCAAATTCAAAAGAAATAGAAGAAATAATGTCGATTTGGAAGGGAATAGGCGATCGTAATTTCAATCACTGAATACATAATGTTTGTCTAAAAAAATATGAAATGATAATTTCTTAAAATTTATATTAATCGTTTTTCTTCATTCATGTACCATATCGAAGAATTGAAGAGCTGTTCTAATATAGTTAATCCTCCAAAGATGAGCTAAATCAGAAGAATGAATGAACTGTCACCTTGCAAAGTTTGACGCACGACCCTCAATTTGAGTTGTAAAGAGGTTAAAACGAACGTCGATGGGAATGATGTCGGGGTAAGTAGAGGAATCTGAAAACATGCTCACTTTGAACACCATAAAATCCACAGATTTACGGAGAATTGGAGCCATATTCTAGATCCAGATCCGTCAAATGAATCGCCCGTCATGTTACAGTACAATGGGAGTGTTATAAAATTAGTATCACACTCGTAATAAATAGACAATTTTGTTATTATCAAAAGTTGTAAAGGAGAAGGAGATTGCCTCTAACGTTCTAGTCTTGCATTCGTCAAGATCGAAGATACCGTGCAGTTTGAACAGAATCATGGTGCGCGGGGTAAAAGCTATAGTTCTCACCAACTTCAAACAGTATAAAATATCTCAGCATTGAAAATCAAAAGAAATATTATATTAACTCATTATTTTAAGCAAAATCACAAAAAATATTTTCATAACATTCAGAATATATCATATCTCAATAACACGAACATCGAAATGTATAATGCAATTTGCATAAAAATTAATGTTTGTGGCTAAGCGTGAAAAATTTGAAACATTAGAGCATTTTCCTTTATTTTTTGTATGTACACATTTGAGTAGCCGAGAATATGTGTAACAAATTTCGCGATCCCAAAATGTTACCACAAAGGTGTTTACTACACATTTTTGAATAGGGAAACGATTCAACCCGTATCTATTCGTGGGCTTTGTTAACGACTAAACGGAGCGGGAAGATCTAATTGATAAAGATGATTGTGAGAAACAAATATAGCGACTACTTTAAACAATCAACAAGTACAAAATCGTTTGAAATTTTTTAAGATTTAAAGAACAGGGCTCTTTGAATTTTAAAAGTAATTCTGATTTTAAAAAAATGGGTTTTGGTAACACGTAACGTTGATGAGTCGAAGAGTTATTTATCTCTGAAGACTTTTCAAATAATTCAATGTTATAACATATTATAACAGGGAATTTATTTTGTAGTGAAATGGTCTACAAATTTGTAAACAGACAACTTTTATTTACATTATTGCAAACTAAAACAAAAATCAAACTTGAAATGCATGATCTTCATCATTATCACAATTCCCTAACATGTCTACCGCGAATAGCAACGTAAGACTGTATTAGTTTCTTTGTCTTCTTCTTTTCTCTTATATATCATATATATTCTTTGTCTCATATACCTTGAGATGAATGTTGGTTTGTTCTGAGTGGTAGACCAGGAAACTGTTCAGGCCGATTAAAAACAAGGAAAAATCTTCATGCAAGTAACGGTACTGGAAGTCTGATCTCCCAACCAGTAGACACATTAACTTATAGACCGAACGAACTACGAAGGATTGCGTGGTGAAATATAGCAGAAAATAGCGCATCGTAATGCGGCAGCGGTGGTAAAGCAGCAAGACGCAATGTAGTCAACGTTAGGCAAGAGTTTTATTTTTTGAGTGTATTAACCTCGAGCACCTGACAAGGACGCGATCAATCTACCAGTCGGCGTAGCCCTCCTTGCTAGGCCACGGCGGCGCCCCTAGTAACAGCAAATTTTATCAAAAAATCGATACATCGATATGGCGATACATCACCAAAATCTTTCAGTGTCGATGAAAAAATCGACAAAAACATCAATATTTTAAATATGATAAAACAGATGGCACATTCCCATCATGTTATAATTTTATTTGGAGTACTTAAATGAAATATGTGTTATTGTTTGGTCACGTATAAGTAATACGTTAATAATAATGTTCATCGAATGAAGGAAATAAAAAATAAACGACATCGTGTTTTGCTACTATTCCATTTGTTCACTTTCACCCATAAATCATCGAAGGAAAACTTCCTGTATCTAATACACATAATACGTAAATATCAGTTTTCACCCATAAATCATCGAAGGAAAACTTCCTGTATCTAATACACATAATACGTAAATATCAGTTTAAAGTATACTCCGCCTTAAAGCTCCCTGTCATTTTTATTTTCTTATCAATATTCTCTACAGACAAATTTCAAAATGCAGTTTAACGTTATTACCACGCACAAAGTAATCGAAAATGCCAACAAACCTCTTTTTGAAACCATCGATGTTTCTGGAAAAATATATATCGATCTGAAGAAAACATCGAAACCATAATATCGATATTAATATCGTCGTTGATGATGGACAGTTTGATGATGTGACAGAAATGGCTACTTTTATATTTTAGCAACACTGATTCAAAATTTGCTTGTTATTTAATTTGATAAGAAAATTTCTAAAGAAAACTAGAAACAGTAATCTTAAAATAGAAAATAAAAAACCTGCTACATGACCTTCACAGTTTATTAATGACGCAATGTCTCGTATGTGGGAAGAACCACATTGGAAGTTTACTTGAGGTGCTTCAGAAAAATTTTACAATAAATAAATATTTATTATTATATTGAAAGTGTAGTATGCCTAAATTTAACCAAACGGTAAGTCATTAACATCAAAAAAGTGTTACCGGGAGCGGTAGCTCAGTGTATCAACTGATGTCACTGCAGCGCCTCTGAGTGGGAGGTCCTAGGTTCGAGTCCTGACGGCGGCAGGATTTTCGACACTAGCTTTAAGCTAGGTCGAATTCAGTCGCTGTCTCGAGGAGAATTCTAGCGGTCGGCTGCTCTGATCGATAGTTTTCCGTGGTTTCTCCGATTAACACCAGGCAAATGCCAGAGCAGTACCCTACAAAACGGGCCACGGACCGCGCGCGATCTTTCCTTCCTCTTCCTTGTCATATTCTCTCCACTTACACTAACATGCACTACACTACCGCCTATTCCGGGAAACCGGTCGGGAGCTTAGAGCTTGTTTCGACTGGGGCGGTGCCCCGCTGGTGGGAGAGTCCTGGTTAGGGGGAAACCCCACTAGCCAACAGTAGGTCGGCGCCGGATTTCGCCATCCAGCAGGGGAAGATCACCGCCATCTTCCGAGGAAAAAACATACACTACACTTACGGGATTAATGACCAAAGCCGTTGACGCGCCCGGAAACACGAAAAATCAATCAAAAAAATAAATCAAAAAGTGTTTCTTCTTCCTTCTGTAAAATTCTGTTTCTTTCAACAGGAAGTTGCTTGTCATCAACGACGCTGTATGGATGTTTCTGGTTGACAATATGGCTGGTTTAAAACCATCGATGTGTTTCTGTCATCCCTAGCCGCGCCGTGCCCCGCCGCGCCGCTGCAGGCCGGCAGGCAGCGCCACCGACCAGCAAGAAGTCGCTCGGGATGCACCGCGCGTCGCGTCGCTGCGAGGCGGAGGCGGCGTCCAGGCGCTGCTCCGGTATTTCCTTAAGCGCCGGCGAAGGTCGGTCGCCTCCCCGCCGCCCCGCCGCCGCCTCCGCCGAGGTGCGAGCGCGGTCCTCTACCCCGGCGAGAGACGGAGCGCGCGCGGCCTTGCTGGGAGGCGCGCGGAGGCGGCGGCGGCGGCGGTGGTGGCGGCGGTAGTGGTGGTGACGGCGGCGGTGGTGGCTGCAGTAGTGGCGGCGGTGGGTGCAGCGGAGGCTGTGGCGGTGGAGGTGATATTGGCGACGGCAACGGCGGCGGTGGCGGCGATGGAGACGGCGGTGTCGGTGGCGGCGGCGATGGCGCCGGTGGCGGCGGCTCTGGCGCTGGTGGCATTGGCGGTGGCGGTTTTGATTAATTGATTGATTGATTTTTTCATGTTTCCGGGCGCGTCAACTGCTTTGGTCATTAGTCCCGTTAGTGTAGTGCATGATTTTTCTCGGGCGAGGGCGGTGATTTTCCCCCGCTGGATGGCGAGATCCGGCGCCGACCTACCGTCGGCTAGTGGGGTTTCCCCCTAACCAGGACTCTCCCACCAACGGGGCACCGCCCCAGCCGAGACAAGCTCTAAGCTCCCGACCGGTTTCCCGGAATATGTTGTAGTGTAGTGCATGTTGGTGTGAGTGTGTGTGTAAGGGGAGAGGACAGGGCAAGGAAGAGGAAGGAAAGATCGCGCGCGGTCCGTGGCCCGTTTGTTATGGTACTGCTCCGGCATTCGCCTGGTGTTGAGCGTGTCGGAGAAACCACGGAAAACTACCGATCAGAGCAGCTAGCCGCTAGAATTCTTCTCCAGACAGCGATAGCTGTTTCGAAATCCTGCCGCCGTGGGGAGTGGGAACCTAGGACCTCCCGGTCAGAGGCGCTGCAGTGACATCAGTTGATGCACTGAGTTACTGCTCCCGGTACGGTGGCGGTGGTGGCGGTGATGGCGGCGATGGCGGTATTTGCACCGGCGCGGCGCGGCGCCGCAGAGGGTGTGACTGCAGCGATGGTGGGCGCGATGAAATCGCAACGCTGGTGGCGACGGTGGCTGAGGAACATCAACGTCGTTCGAGGGAGATCGTTGACGTTTGGGGATGTCGCGACGACGACATCTGTTTGAGTAACTTGCTCTCGTTAAGAAGGTCGCGGATGGGAGCGTGGTCGCCGTCATCGGGAACGTCATCATCTTCACTGGTGCGTCATAGAAACAATAGGGAGAGTTTGCACGCCTTAGTGGGGAGCAATCGTCTGCAATCTCGATCTTTTGCGCAATCGCAGATGCACAAAAGTGTAACTTGAACTGCAAATGCACAGAAGATCGATAATGCTTACAATTGATATAACCTTCCCGGGTGCATAAAACTTTAATATGAAGTTTTTGCACGCGTTTCCGGACAGCAATCGACTACAACCTCGATCTTCTGCGCATGAACAGATGCACACAAGTGATGCGAAACTTGAACTGCGCATGCTCAGTAGATCGAGAGTGCTGTCGATTGCTTCAACGGTTGAATAAAAAAAATCCTTTATATCTTCGGGGATGTCTCCGTCGATATTATCGAGAAGGGGATTGTCGTGTCGTGGTCGGAGTATGGAGGTCATCGTGGCCATCATCGCGAATGTCATTTTCATTAGAGCATTTGAAGTATCGCCCACGAAAAGATACCTGCCAATTATGTTATCGACGAGGACATCATCACGCTTGGGTCTAAAGCCTCATCATCGTCGTTGATGCCGATGTCGGAAGCGCAATCTAAACGGGAACGTTGTGGAAACATTGTTTTCAGTGAAGTTACCGTCAATGAGGTCATTGAGAGCTTTGTCATAATGTGGACTTGACAGTCGTTATCGTAGTCATCGTCATCAGCAGCGTCGAGATCTTCGCAAGAGAGTAGTAGAAACTTCGTCTTCGATTTTAGCGGCCGGATGCTCTGATCGGTGGGTTTTCATAGTTTCTCCGCAAAACACCAGGCGAATACTGGGACAGTACGCCAACTAATGGATCACGGACCGTGCCCAATGATTCCTGCATCTTCTTTGTCTTACCTTCACCCCTTTCTTACACACACATTTACTGTACATGTACTACATTACTACATATGTCGGGGCATCGCTGGGGAACTCAGTGTTTGTCCCGGCAGAGGCGATGCCCCACTGGTGGTAGATTCCTGGTTATGGAAAAAACCGCATGTCGACATACAGGTCGGAGACGTGTCTCGACATTCAACATAATACTTACGAGACAACGATACTGATGAGACATACTTATGTGACGACGATATAAAACGACATAAAAAAAGCACTATACTTACGAGACTAATGACCTTAGTGGTTGACGCGTCCGGAATAGCTAACCTATGAATATCTTCGTCTTAACCTATAAATATGTCTTCGAGGAGTAATGAAAGCTCATCATCTGCTCGTGGTCAAGGGCGACATCGTTGTCACTGTTGAGCTGACGGTGTGAGTAGAATTTTCGTCTTTTGTGAATCGTCGCCGTCCTAGGTGACATTGTCAAGAGCGTCGTCGTTCGGGACGATCTACATTAGGATGTCACGGTGGATATCATTGTGGATTCGGTGGTATAACGGTTAGCGTACCGAACCGTTGTACCCGAGTTGGCGGGTTCAAACCCAATCGAAGCCGTGGGTTTTTAAGGGCGAAAAAAATCCTTCGTACGCCTTCGTAGGGGAAGTAAAGTGGTCTGTCCCATGTAGTAGATTTACTGCATGTAAAAGATCCCCAAGCCTAAAAGAAGCCTTTGAGCAAAATTGAGATCCACCTGTTTCGTCGCCCAAGATAATACATCCTTTCTCCGCTAGGTGGTGAAAGGAGCGTAGCGAAATTGGCGTGGTCAGACGGAAGAGCGGGCCTGATGGCCCGAGTCTCGCCACGTAAAATAAGGCATTAACTAACTGTTTGCGACGTTGAGGCAGTGTCTGTGTCGATCACAACAGTACCAACGTGCACCGAGCGGCAGCGGAAATCGCACACAACGTCGACTACCTTACTTTACATTTGAGTTTGAAACCATTTTATACTTCGATTTTTTTATAGTGGCCGATGACATTAGGTCATTCTTACACCTCCTGCACTATAAAATGAATCTTTTTGATTAATTCGCGAACGTCCTCCTCAACGGGGCTCATGGTCTCAGTACTAACCACTGTAAAAAGGATTAATGTCATCAGCCACTATCGAAAAATCCAAGTACATGTGACTACAAAACGTAATTTTATTTCGCAAAATGAATACTATGTCTGGCATTCGTATATTACTATGCTTATTACAGTAAGTATTATTTCATTATATTCGTCATTTTTATTGTGATTAAATTCTTTATTCAGAAATGGTTTGCGTTTTCTGATCATTATATTTGCCCACAATTCGACTTCTCAATGCAAAAACACGCTGTGTGAAAGAACAATATTTTGAGAAAAGGTTTCAATATTTTCCGTTGTCCTTGAGAGTGTAGATACCGGATGTTCTGCTAGAGTAATCAGTGAACATACTAACGATATTCACAAATACGTCTTGCATATGGGTGCATCGTTATGCAATAGACCACAGTATATCCAATAGTGCTTACAATTCATTTTAGAAACGAATATTACTGTGTTTTGGCATGGAGCAGTCGAATAGTTACTTCATTGTAACTTTAATTTAACAACAGGTTCCTGATCATTACTGTTTCTTGGCAAGGGATGTTCAGTGACACACCGGTGTGAGGAGCTTATTATTCAACCCCTCCAGTGGAATTATGTTCCCAATTAGTTTTCACTCATTTTCAATAGAAACGAAAAATCATTATCTCACTTACATATATTATAAATAGCAACCATAAATTAACAAGTGAAATAAGATTTTACTTCAGAATTAAAACAAAATTATATATAAGAAAACATCGAATCGACTGAAACAATTCACCTGTAATTTCCTCCTCCAAAGGAAACTCCTTGTTGCGCCAGTGTAGCTGATTAATGAAAAATAAACAGTATACATTGTTGCTGATTAATTGTATTCATGTGAGTCAACTTCTCTTCAGACGGAATATTTACGGTTTCATGTCGTGAATGCATTGATTTCATCGTATCTTGATTTATTATGTATTCCCTTAGGTTCTTAACTCTGGTTAAATTTCTCTACACTCTTCGTGAAAGTAAATGAGAATACTTATGAATAAATGCAGTTAAAGAGGTTTCTAAAGTGAGATTAAGATTACAACATTAAATTCGAATGCAATTACATTCCATCTTACTAGTTAATGAAAAAACTGAATAAAACAATTTTCAATGGGTAGTCATTACGTCTGCAAAGAAGTAATTTAAAAATGTTAAGTGTAATGTACATCTTCACGGCAGTCTCATTTCAAAGTTTTCCTCATTGTGCTCGAGAAGCTAAAATAATCGATAAGTAACGTTCCTCCTCTAATGATTCTTGAAAGCAAATAAACGTCGAACGAAAGCTCAGCACGTTTCGAGTTGGCGAGTGGGCGAGTGGGTGATGGCATCGAGAGCTGTATGCAGATTGGCCGGAGTGTCTTGGCGCACCTGCTACAGTAGAAGGCCGAGCGTGAGCTGGCGTCCGGGGCACTCTCCCCGCCCCCGCCCTCGCCCCGCCCCCGCAGCTGCCCTCATCCCCGCCTCAGCCGCCGCCGCCTCGCCGCTACTCCCGCCCCGCCTCCGCCGCCGCCACCGCCCTCGCCCGCGCCGTTGCCGCCGCCGCCGCTCCCGCCGCCCCCGCCGCCGCCCCCGCCCCCGTCGCCCCGCCTCCGCCCCCGCCCCCGCCCCCGCCCCCGCCGCCGCCCCCGCCGCCGCACCCGCCGCCGCACCCGCCACCGCCCCCGCTGCCTCCCTCGCCGCTGCCCCCGCCGCCGCCGCCCCCGCCCCCACTGCCACGTCTGGCTCTGCCCCCGCCGCCCCGCCGCCGCGTCTGGCGCTGCTGCTACTGACTGCGGCGGCGGCGGCACGCCGTGACTAATTGGCACATCCTCCGCGGTGATTAGTCGCGACCGCTGAGCACGCGGCGAGTGTCGCGACGCCGCAGCGGCCCGGAACTCCCCCTCCCCTCCCCTCCCCCACCCCCTTCACCCCCACGCTCCCCCCGCGGAGGCGCGCGGCGCCGCGGCGGCGGCGGGGGCAGGGCGCCGCGGGCGGCGGAGGACGGAGAAGCGGGGGCGAGGCGGACAAGGTGGAGGCGGACGCGTTTATGTGGGTGTTGGAGCATTGGCGGCGGGGGCAGTGGTAGTGACGACAGCGAAGTGCGGAGTGGGATTAGTGGAAGTTGTGATGGGAGAGGATCTCGGGAGGGGAGGGTTGTTACGGGGGGTGACTGGCCTAGGTGGTTCAGGGTAGACTCCCTAGATACAAAGGGTAGCGCAACCCGAACGACCACCGCCATTTAATGTCCTTTCACTCGATAGCCCCAACAGACAGGATTCAGGAGTTGAGGACACCTGATAACAATCGAAGGCATTATGAGGAATTTCGAGTATATTATCATTGTCTTTTGGTAGATTCGTGGTTCCTAACTTACCCAGAATACCGTTTAGTTCAACTGGGTATAAAATGGCGGCACTGGTGGCGCAAACGAATGCGTTACTCTCTGTATCTAGAGACTAGTTCAGGGCATCAACTGATGTCACTGCAGTGCCTCTCACCGGGAGATACTAGGAACACTAGGGTTCGAGTCCTGATGGTAGAAGGATTTTCGACATTAGCTACATAGCTAGGTCGAGTTCAACTGCTGCCTGGAGGAGAATTCTAGCGGCTAGCTGTTCTGATCGGTAGTTTTCCGTCGTTTCTCCAACCAACTCCTCGCAAATAACAGAGTAGTACTCTAATAAAGGGACCATTCACCGCGCGCGATCTTTCCTTCCTCTTCCTTGTCCTATCCTCACTTCTTACTTGCACACACACGTACATACACTACACTACCACAAATGTCAGAAGTTTAGAGATTGCCTCGGCTGTGACGGTTCCCGGCTGGTGGGAGATAACTGGTTTCGGAAAACCACGGGCCGACGGGACGCCGGCGCCAGATCTCACCATCCAGAGGGAGAAAATCACCGAAACCTCCCGAGGAAAAACATGCAGTAAACTTACGGGACTAATTATGTGAGTAGTTGACGCGCCCAGAAACACGTTCAAACAAGCTTCAATCAAACAAGTTTCAAAATAATCAAACAAGCTTCGTGAATATTGAACTCATTCAACCTAAATCCTTCGACCTCCTCCTCGTACTTTCTCATGCTAGGAAATGCCGGAGATTCTTGGCCGCGGACGAGAAGCGAAAGATAAGGTTTCATACTAGAAAAAGTGCGCTTTGGTTATTAGATGCTAATTGTTTTTAATGCCTAATATGATCGTAGCTACCTTGAAAATACATTTAGAATTGAAAATGCATTTAGTATGCAATAGTACCAAAGAATCTAAAGCGATAGGTACGGATTCTGAACTAGGCAAATCATAAGAATCTTAAAGTGAATGACTAAAATATATGTCCAATTTTTACCACGCTCTAAGAAGTACCCTAACTACTACTTTACTAATTACCATTATAGTAGTAATGTATACTGGATTAAGTAGGAACAGACTACTGGATCTGTTCCTGGGTATCAGCATTTCGACGACTACGTTGACCGTCTGCATTTCTCTTTTCCTGGCCTTATTCTGGTGCTCCAGAAGTGTACATCTCCTCTCTCTTCTCAACAAATGTACGAAAGTGATACTTCATAAGAAGTAGCCATTTTTCACCACAATACTCCTAGCTTTCAAACTTTGCAACATACGGATCTTTACAAAATATCACACCATTTAACACAGGACACTTGTGCTAGCTCAAATACTTAGGATTTCACATGGACAAAAGGTTAACATGGAGGAATCACATATCCGCAAAGAAAAAAAGAGCGAAAATCAGATTCTCCCAATTATCATGGCTCATCAATCGCCACTCAAGTCTTTCCTTAAATAATAAAGTACTTCTCTACAAGGCAATCATCAGGCCAATTTGGAGCTACGGAATACAACTATGGGGATCTGCCAGCAAATCGAACATAGAGATACTGAAAATGTTCGAGTCAAAATGTATTCGAAGATTAGCCAATGCACCATGGTACGTGACAAATGACACACTACATCGAGACCTTAAGATACCAACAATATATAAAGAAATCACCCATCGTAGCACTACCTACCAAGAACCGTTAAACAAACATCCAAATTCATCAGCCATAAATTTACTGGACAATAGTGAGGAAGAACACCGACTCAAAAGATATATTATAGAACTGCCGTTCCGTTTCGAACAACCTTCCTGAAGAAGATTTCTAGTTTATAGTTTCTAATTGCTATCATCATTATCACATTTACTGAATGTTTGCTCAAAAACAAACTGTTAATAAACGGAAAATAAAAAAAAAAAAATTCCATTTTCTTTTCACATGTTCGTTTTGTTATCTCCTTTCCCCTGGTTGCCGTGCTGCCGCTGCCACTTGGAGCTCGATGACCTCCTGTTTCCAGCGATGACCAGTTCCCCTCGCTCCCCATGTGCATGTCTGATGACCACCCGCGCGCAAATTGCCAGCGGGAGGGGGCGAACCTAGGGCGGAAACCCCGCCCCCTGCAGATCGCACAGCAGACAGCGAGCGCCTCTAGGAGAGCGCGCTGCAACGGGCAATCAGGGGATACATCACTCGCGGATGACTTTGGAACTTTTATTGTGTTTCAGGAGGGAAGCGGTTTTACGAAGCCACGTACCGGGAGCGGTGGCTCAGGGCATCAACTGATGACACTGCAGTGTCTATGACTGGCAGGACCTAGGTTCGAGTCCTGACGGTGGCCGTATTTTCGACCCTAGCTTGTCAGCTGGGTCGAATCGAGTCGGTGTAGGGAGGATAATTCTAGCGGCCGGCTGTTTTGATCGGTAGTTTTCCATGGTTTATCCGATCTAAACCAGGCAAATGCTGGAGCAGTACCCTAACAAACGGGCCACGGACTATCTTTCCTTCTTCTTCCTTGGCCTATCCTCGCCGCTTACACCCACTTACACAAACATGCACTACACCACCACACATCTCGAGACACCGGTCGGGAGCTTAGAGCTTGTCCCGCCTGTGGCGGTGCACCGCTGTCATACATTTACTGCATGTAACAGATCCTCAAGCGTAAAAGAAGCCTCTAAGCTAAATTTAAAATGGCCTTTTCTTGGTACCTTCTTTCCCCTCTAGGTTCTGAAAGGTGCTTAGCAAAATTTACTTGATCAGACGGAAGAGCAGGTTTGATGGCCTGGATCTCACCACTTAAAATAAGGCGTCATTGAATCGAAATGAATTGAATGTATCTACATACTCGGCAACAAAGTGATATATGGTTATTTTTCTGTTATTATTCGTATTATTCATCCGGTACAACTACCAACGGTTTCGGGATTGATGTCCTTTGAATAAACGTATCAAGTTACAAAGTACACATATCCCCTTATTCCATGATGCAATATTGGCCACCTAAATAACGGGCATGGTGACACAAAGCATAACTTCCTGGAGATAACAAAACAAGAACTAACAGAGGAGGAAATTAAGAAGAAATTAACACGGAAACCAAAGCTAGCATGAAGAACACAGTAGTCGCAAATCATCATAATGAATGAACGTCCGAGATAATGCAGGCGCTGTGTCGGAGGCGGCGGCGCGGGCGGGCGAGCGTCAAGTGAGAAAAACACGGGCCGAGGACGTGTATACATGCCGCGCACAGGATGTTGGTGCGTCTGCTGCGACGGACGGCGCGGCGAGGTCTCGCGGAAGGTAATGTGACGTGGACTCCGCTCGTCGCCATGAATCTCTGTCCCGCGCTCCATCTCGCTTCCTCCGCCTGCGCTCCCGCCCCGCGCCCCGCCGCACCTCCTCGCCACGCTCCCGCGCTGTCCCCGTCCCCCACCACCCCTCCTCGCCACGCTCTCGAGCCACCCGGCCCCCACCCGCCCTGCTCCGCAAAAATCCGCCCCACCCCATACCGCCCGCCCTGCCCCAACCCGCCCCATCCCGCCCCGCCCTGCTCCGCCCCACCCTGCCCCTCGCTGCCCCTCCCCTCCCCGTCCTCCCAGCCCCGCCCAGCCCCGCCCATCCCCGCCCATCCCCGCCCATCCCCGCCCAGCCCCGCCCAGCCCCGCCCAGCCCCGCCCAGCCCCGCCCAGCCCCGCCCAGCCCCGCCCAGCCCCGCCCAGCCCCGCCCAGCCCCGCCCAGCCCCGCCCAGCCCCGCCCAGCCCCGCCCAGCCCCGCCCAGCCCCGCCCAGCCCCGCCCCTCCCCGCCCCGCCCAGCCCCATCCCGCCCAGCCCCGCCCCGCTCCGCCCCGCTCCCGCCCCGCCCCGCCGCCCAGCCCCGCCTCTCCCCGCCCGTGCCGCACCGCTCGGCGCGAGCGCCGTTTTAACCTGTCTTGCAACGCCGCTGCCTCTCTGAGCACCGTAGTGAAGGTCTCCCTCAACAAGTGCACCGACTTGGGTACCTTCTTTGCATGTCCTAAGCCCACATGACCCATCGCAATATGCATATTAAAGTCGTCCTTCTTCTTCTTCTTCTTCTTCTTCTTCTTCTTCTCCTTCTTGTTCTTCATCTTCATTGTCATTATTATTATTATTATTATTATTATTATTATTATTATTATTATTATTATTATTAATAACCCCAAATTTGAATTATGAATTATTTCCAAACCAGACGTTCCAATTTCCTGTAGGCGTTAGCTTTTAGAGATACTGCAAATGTCGTCCCATCGATTCGAATTCCCATTTTTTTGAAATCGCCATCTACATAAGGGGATTGCAACCCTAATTATATAAGGGTTGAAAAGTATCTAGCAAAAAAATAATCACTGTCTAGAAAGGACATTCTGAAAACAGCAAAAAATTGCCATTTTTTGGCGTGGTTTCACTTGTTAAGAAATAAATTAGAGTTTGGAAAAAGGATGGATCGAAAAATGCGATAGAGAGGAATCCGAATTTTGAGGATTTGACTTTGGTTTTAAGGATAATTTATGATATATCTTCTTTTTCATTAAACCCAAGGTGTTTTTAAAATAGTTCATTTGACACGCAACACAGACATTGTCATAGAACAAGCGAGATTTCAAAGAGAATTACATTCATCTAGATGTAACATCATGACATTAGCGGAATATTACAACCTTTGAAAGCATTTATCATCTCTAATAAGACATTATACCGTATAGAATGGGTGAGACTACACCACCGTAGCTGTTACTCTGTATCCGGCTTCACTTGGTGCAGCTGTTCTGACAAATTTATCATTTAAAAAAATCTTTTCTTTACTTTAGAGAAGTCGTTAAAATATAAGTTATATTTTCATCTTTCTCTTTTCCTCAGTAATCAACAGAGATAAAGGGTATTTTATGGATTTGTTTCCATTATGCCAAAGATTTATCATATTTCGAATTAAATGAATTCTACAAGAGTGAAAAACGAGATTTCCAGCTGCTGAGGTTATACACCACACAATAAACTACGCTGTTTGGTCCTCAGTTGATACGAGATGCGAACAAGGGCATTAGATAACGGTGATTAAGTTTCATTTAATTCATTTATTAACGCGCAACCGAAGATAAATGTGGCGTGTTTCTATCTATTTAAGATGCGAATCGCCCATTAATTGTGGGATTTCAGGAATAAATATTTATGACGGGTCAAGCAGGTTCTAATTTTAATTTTTATAACGGGCATACATCATCATCAGCACAGACAGAACAGCGATGTTAATTCCCGCGGAACACACACACGAACAGATATTGGTGAGTGGCGCGGGGCGAGGGACATACGTTTCCTCTTCGGGGGACCGTAAATACACGTGGCCGGACCGGGGGCGGCAGCTCAGTGTATCAACTGATGTCACTGCAGCGCCTCTGACCGGGAGGTCCTAGGTTCGAGTCCTGACGGCGGCAGGATTTTCGGCACTAGCTTTTCAGCTAGGTCGAATTCAATCGCTGCCTGGAGGAGAATTCTGGCGGCCGGCTGCTCTGATCGGTAGTTTTCCGTGGTTTCTCCGAAAAAAACACCAGGTGAATGCCGGAGCAGTACCCTAACAAACGGGCCACGGACCGCGCGCGATCTTTCCTCCCTCTTCCTTGTCCTATCCTCTCCCCCTTACACACACACTTACACTAACATGTACTAAACTACCACATATCCCGGGACACCGGTCGGGAGCTTAGAGTTTGTCCCGGCTGGGGCCGTGCCCCGTTGGTGGGAGAGTCCTGGTTAGGGGGAAACCCCACTAGCGGACGGTGAGTCGGCGCCGGATCTCGCCATCCAACGGGGAAAGATCACCGCCATCTCCCGCGAGAAAAAACATGCACTTCACTAACGGGACTAATGACCAAAGCAGTTGACGCGCCCGGAAACACGAAAAAACCAAACCAAACACGTGGCCGGAGCGGGCGCGGGCGCGCGGAGCGAGCGGACAGGTCAGGCGGCGAGCGTGCGCGCGAGCGGGCGTGCGTGCGGGGGGGGGGGGAGCGTAGTAGGCGTAGTACGCGTGCGCGTGCCGCAGGTGGCGGCCTCCTCTTGACGTCACGCGAGGCGCCGCGCCGCGCCGTGTTGACCGAGGGCTAATGCCTCGGGAGCCGTCATCGGACGCGGCGTGACGTCGGCTGCAGTGCAAGCAAGCGCCGACGCACACTGGGCCCACATGCACGCGACACGTGCAAGGGCGGCTCTGGCAGCGGCCCACGGGCCTCTTCTTCGAAGGGGAGTATCAACTCGATAAATAATTTAAAATTGTCATTGCTTCAAAATTGTACGGCCTGTATTGTTTGTGAATGCATTTTAAAATTATTATTATTATTATTATTATTATTATTATTATTATTATTATTATTATTATTACAGAATTAACTTGCATTTATTTTTAAAATATAATATTTTCAAATTTTATGTTTTTTCGGTCTTTATTTTAAATTATATACAATATATGAACACGTCCGTCGACCTTGCTGCGACTTTAATTATCGCATGTGGCGTTTAGGAAGGGTAGACATGAAATGGAAGCGTTGAAACAAGGTACATAAGTGTCATTCTGTCTTGGGGTAATAAGTGTTACACATTAAAAAAAGACTGTAATCATACCAATCTTCGTTGTGCACAACTTTCCATACTGAAATGTTTGCAACATCCAACCGAACACGAGTTTTTCTTATACTTACTGGATTATCTTCAGCGTCCATCGTAAGATTTCTTACTTCTTAATATGCAGAAAAGCCGAATTCGGAGATGAGAGGTAGGACTCCCAACCTTCCCAATGTGTTGATAAATACACTTTTAGTCGGCACAGTGCTATTAGAAAATCGTCAACAACGTTCATATAACGCTCTTCCGGCATTTCTGTCACAAAAAAAAAAACACACTTTAAACACAAACTGTGCCTGATTATTTCTTGTTGCAGGAATTTTCAAACGAAATGCACAACGCAATAGTAGAAAGTAGACTGGTTATATAGAATAATTATATGTTTGCCAATTCAGAACTAGTACTTACGCCACAAGAGGCGGCAAGGTGGGAGGCAGACACAAGTCTAGGAGCACTGCACCAACCTATCTACGTGCTATTGTTCATTTAACACAATTCATTACATATCATTGTTTTACTAAGAAGAAAAGAATGGTTCATAGTCATTTACTCATAAATCTAGTACTCATTTACTAATAATATTTAACACCAAAATATTTTGTAGCTATGTTCTTGATTTATTAATTATTTTAACAAACACAGTAGTTGTAACGTTATGTTCTAACTTGACCTGAAATCGGGATCAAAAAGTAGACTGGCTGGAAGAAGCGTGAAGACGACATCGCCTTCGGGATTTTTCGAATTAAGCAACTGAGGAGCGCTGATTTGGGGGTTCGAATCTGGCGCGCAGAAATCACGGCGCAACCGAAAAAGTAACCTTTCACTCAATATGATTTCAAAGTAAGTTCTGTGTCGATCAGAATCCATAGATATTTTTCTGGGGTACCGTCTTGTAACCAAAGTATAGTAATGTTGTGTACGCATGAAGGGAGTGTGGAGCGACTAAGAGTGAACAGTTTTGCTTACGTTCTATCGGGATTAATTTTTATTCTCTACAATTATTTGGTTGGTTGTTTCCGGGCGCGTCAACAGCTTTGGTCAGTAGTCCTCTTAATGTAGTGCATGTTTTTTCCTCGATAGATGGCGGTGATCTTCCCCCGCTGAATGGCGAGATCCGGCGCCGACCTACCGTCGGCTAGCGGGGATTCCCCCTAACCAGGACTCTCCCACCAGCGCGGCACCGCCCCAGCCGGGACAAACTCTAAGCTACCGACCGGTCTCCCGCGATATGTTATAGTGTAGTTCATGTTAGTGTAAGTGTGTGTGTGTGGGAGGGTGATGATAGGACAAGGAAGAGGAAGGAAAGATCGCGCGCTATCCGTGGCCCGTTTGTTAGAGTACTCCTCCGGCATTCGCCTGGTGTTGATCGGAGAAAACACGGACAACTACCTATCACAGCCGGCCGATAGAATTCTCCTCCAGACAGCGACTGAATTCGACCTAGCTGGAAAGCAAGTGTCGAAAATCCTGCCACCGTCAGGACTCGAACCTCCCGGTCAGAGGCGCTGCAGTGACATCAGTTGATGCACTGAGCACCCGCTCCCGCTTCTTCTCCAAACGTTTACTCATAGGAAGCATGCATCAACTGCCCACTGTGCGTGGCGGGGCCACCGCGCCGCCGCCGCCGCCGCAGATCGAAGATAAACGCCCCGAGCGGCGGTGGGGGGTTGGGGGAGGGGGTGCATGTGTGTGCCGCTGCCAATTACGCGCGGTGCGGCGGAGGCGCGCGCGGGACCTGCCTCAGAGCCCGCGGCGGTGGGGTGGCTCTATAGGTCAACAGGGTTCTACAGACGAATTGATTGATTCTTGGAAGCACTCAGTAGGCGGAGCTGCATTATAGCTTTTATGAATTATGCGAATAATCGAGTCTGATGGTTCGTTTCCGTTCGCGTTTTGTGGTCACGTCTATGAAACAATTTTCGCAAAGGATATTTAGCGAATACATCACGTTCATTTTATAACTCTCTTCAATATTAATAGTCGACAAAGCCATTATTATTAGTTAATGTACTATGCTGCATTTGATGTATTACGAAGTACAGATTGAGTCAATGAATGAACGTTTTGGATGTACTTACCTTTAAATTAGATGACGATTTTCTAATTTGATATTTTCCTTTTTGTAAAAATCACGCGCTAATTTACTGGGTTTCAGAAAGGGATAAGCCATTTTGCTATAGAAGGGAAATAAGACTGTGTTATCGGTCCTAGAAACTTTCACTTTGAGATATGAACATGAAACTGTTCGTAGAATCAACGGTTCTGTAGAATAAGCATGACAGTGCTCTGAATTACTGGACAAAGTTCTACTCTCATTTCTTAGAAATTTATATGTATATTACCGTTCATACGATATTTTGCATTGATATCATGGTATTTTTCATCGCACATACTTTTTTCAAATTCTTAAACACTTATGGTAATCAGTAGGGAATAGAATACGTTAATTTTGCATGTTTTGTCCGTTGCTTCAGTGCATAGTTAAGTCAAATTTCTTTACATTTGGTTAGAATATGATGCTATATAGATTATTTTGTTAGTGCATATTTGGGCCATTTTTCCTGTTGGTGCATAATCCTGTAACTATAAGCGCATATTTTTGTATATTTCGTTAAAATAGAGACTTGTCTATAAAACATGTATAAAATGTAGGATATTTCTTGATAACATATTTTTAAACCAGTGAGAAGAAATACAAGAAGACTTACAATATACTTCACTAAGGTGAATATTTACTACAATTATTTCTCTCGCGAAGTAGAGCATCCTTGCAAAAAAATAATCTCTTTTCACTCCAAGCATGCTTCTCCAGAATTGTATCAAGAAATATTAGAGAAAGGGTAAAGGAAATGAAATATGTTTAATATTAATTCTATATTAAAATGTATATTTCAGAATTTGTAGGCATAACTATCCTCCCCCTAGTAATCAGTATTTCCAGTTATTTTGCTTGACTGATGTGTAGTTAATTATTTCCTAATTTAAAACTTCTTTGTTCGAAGACGTAAGTTTGATGGACTCCAATTATATGTAATGCTTGTGTGTGACACAATCATCTCCACAGATATAAGATAAAAATCATGAAGATTTTTTTGTAAACTTAATCCCACTGATCACATGAGGCGGATTTATAGCCTTGCCTTTGACTTGTGGGTATTGACGCTGGTTTCCCGTTTCAGAGTGCGTCATCGTCCACGACTGCTGTGCTGCAAGCTCTCTCCGTTCCAGCAGCTGGTCACAGGTATGAGATAAACGTCCCACCGTACATATGCATGACTGTGTCTGCCACTGCCCGTTCCCGTTAGTATCAGGAAAGCTAATGTGCATCTGTCGCACTGTTCGTAACATTACGAAAGGTCAGGCGGATCACATCCGCAGTGTTTCTCAATAGTTCAAAAGTCATGACGTTCTACTGACTAGAAAACTGAACTTTACTTTTATTACAACACGGCAAATTATTCCCATTATATTTGCAAATAACTTTATAAATTAGAAATCGTTTCTAAGCTAGAAGGAAAAACCTTGTGAAGTTAATCTTGTATTAGGCCAATTTTATACTCTGTTCTCTCATGAATTCACCAGATTAAGGATACCTTGTATTTTTACTTGCTGACGATATTGAGGGAAATTTATGACTATTTGCATAAATTGGAATATTTCTTCCTGCCGATACTAGTCTAATGTTGCAGATAGATGGCTCGTGTATATCACGAGTGTATATATATATATATATATATATATATATATATATATATATATATATATATATATATATATATATATATATGAATAGCTCTTGAAAAGGCACATGCTAAAAGTGCAAAACTTTGAGCTGGTAATAAACGTATAAAATAAAAAAGTATTGATTTCTGGTATCCACCTAAGATTGATCCTATTTGATCCAAAACTACTTGAAACGAGCCATTTATCCGCAATATTTGCATAAATGACAAAACGCAATGTAATTTTATACTTGCGGATATGGATGGCCGAGGTGGCAAAGAGCGTGTACCGACACAGCGCTTCGGTCTGAAGGGTCGCGGGTTCGAGCCCAGCTTTGGACATGCTTGTCTGTCCTTAGTCTCTCATGTATGTGTGTTCGCAGAGGTCCTCGCGGTTCGATGACCCCAGACTAGAGGAGTCCGCAAGTATCTTGGTGTCAAGTGTATCGTCGACCTTGCGTCCCATCGGCACGTAATGCGTCACCGGCTGTCGGCTGGATAAAAGCCCTAGAAGAAAAAATGATACCTCATAAATTGATTTCTAATCCAAGTCCATTCAAGATTTTTTCCATGATATACGAATTCAATCGCAAATCACTGAAGATCAAGAGAGAAATTTATGTTGAATCAAGAACAGGTGCCGCAAAATTCATTTTCTGAAAATTATATGATTACTCTATTAATTAACTTGCAATTAAATCAAATATCTATAATATTGAAATGTAATATAATCTAAAATCTCTAATACATGTCAAAGTTGGCCAGTCCCTCTGACCGGGAGGTCCTAGGTTCGAGTCCCGACGGTGGCAGGATTTTCGACGCTAGCTTTTCAACTAGGTCGAATTCAGTCACTGTCTGGAGGAGAATTCTAGCGGCCGGCTGCTGTGATCGGTAGTTTTCCGTAGTTTCTCCGATCAACACCGGGCGAATACCGGAGCAATACTCTAACGAACGGGCCACGGCCCGCTGGTGATCTTTCTTTCCTCTTCCTTGTCCTATCCTCACCCCTTACACACACACACACACACACACACACACACACACACACACACACACACACACACTAACATGCAGTACACTACCACACATGCCGGGACCGGTCGGGAGCTTAGAGCTTGCCCCGGCTAGGATGGGGTCTCGCTGGTGGGAGATACCTGGTTGAGAAAACCCTACTAGCCAAGAGCGCAGGTCGCGTAAGTCGGCAGCGTAGGTCGGCGCCGGATCTCACCATCCAGTGAGGGAAGTTCCCAGCCACCTCCCGATCAAAACATGCACTACACTTACGGGATTAATGACCTCAGTAGTTGACGCGCCCGGAATCACTAACAATCAATCAATCAAAGTTGGCCGCCAGTCGAGTCGTTCACAAAAGTTGCCTCGAGTCACTGCATCACTACACCCTCCCACAAAAGTATTCTTTGTGTCGTCGATCAAAACAAAAATAACCATGTAAATTTCACATTTGAAGCGACGTGCTTGATCCTTCATCATGTAGATTCCACATGTCATCCAACGGGAGACCCTGCGTAAACATTCTATCGACGACCTAATCTAGAATAATAGTGCGATGGCTGCGCTTGAGAGTCACGCCCATCTGGCTTGGAGTGATGTTGACTGTGACCAAAGCGCGATCGAGCGCCTGTCGGATCGCCCCTGAAACCGCCGCCACGCCACTACCCACCGCTCCCCGCCGCCCACCGCCGCCTCCAGCTGCCCCCCGCCGCTCCCCGGCACTCCCCGGCGCTCCCCCCCCCGGCGCTCCCCCCCGCTCGCCGCCGCTTTCCGCCGCTCGCCGCCGCTCCCCGTTGCTCTCCGCCGCTCCCCGCCGCTCCCCGCCGCTCCCCGCCGCTCCCCGCCGCTCCCCGCCGCTCCCCGCGGCTCCCCGCCGCTCCCCGTTGCTCCCCGCCGCTTCTCCCCGCTCCCCCGCTCGCCGCCGCTTCCCGCCGCTCCCCGCTGCTCTCCGCCGATCCCCGCCACTCCCCGCTGCTCCCCGCCGCACACCGCCGCTCTCCGCCGCTCTCCGCCGCTCTCCGCCGCTCTCCGCCGCTCTCCGCCGCTCTCCGCCGCTCTCCGCCGCTTCCCGCCGCTTCCCGCCGCTTCCCGCCGCTTCCCGTCGCTCCCCGCCGCTCCCCGCCGCTCATCGCCGCTCACCGCCGCTCACTCACCTCGTCACTCCCCGCTCTCCCATACATCCCCGCCCTCAGCTGCTCCCGTTACCCTGGGCCGCCTCTCAGCTCTCGCCACTACCCGTCGACCCCGCCATTCTCGATGCCCCGTCGTCCCGCCGTCCCCTCAGCCACACTGCCCCCCTCCACCACTACCGTCCCCGTCACCCTGGCGCCCGTCTCTGACTGTGTAGCCATTCTCACCACTGTATCGCCGCCATCACAGATTCCGCCGCTTTCTCCGCCTCCGGTCCTACGGCCGCCGCTGATCCCGCCACCCACCTCGCCGTCCCAATCGCCGCTGCCTCCGCCTCCACCCCTTGGCCGTTTCTGCTGCCGCTCCTACACCTCCCCCGTCCCCATGCTCCCACCGCCCCACCACTCCCGATGTCCCGACCCCCTCCGCTCCGTCTCCCCTCATCCTGTCACTCGTCACTGAATGAGCAGCCTTCCTCACCGCCGCATCGCCGCCATCACAGATTCCGCCGCTTTCTCCGCCTACGCCAACGTGGACGTTCCTGCTGCCGTTCCTACACCTCCCCTGTGGCCGTCTCCGCCGCCCCACACGCCCTACTACTCCTGATGTCCCGTCGTCCCACCATCCCCGTTGTTCCCGCCGCCGTCCCAAACACCCCGCCCCCCCACTCCTGCCATCCCCGCCATCCGGTCGCTCGTCACTGAATGAGTAGCCTTCCTAATCGCCGTATCGCCGCCATTTCTCCGCCTACGCCGCCGTAGCCGTTCCTGCTGCCGCTCCTACACCTCCCCTGTGGCCGTCCCCGCCGCCGCTTGGTCTTCAGCCATCGACGCCCCTACCGCCCCCACCGCCACGGCGCGCCCGTGCTGGTCCCACTGCAAACGCTGCGCCGCCGCGCCGCGCTGTAGCAGATCGAAGATAAACGTTCCGACGTACGTCGCCCGCTGCTGTCAGGAGGGAGTTTGTCGGCCGTCACGCCCACGTGCTTCATCCACTTTGCAGCGCCAGCGACGAAATGCTGGCCAGGGATGAGACATTTGCAGTTCAGGGCTCTTGGGAAGTAGATGACTTACCTCAGATGGAGTCGTTACCGTGACATCAATTACACCTTTAATGTATTTAATTTTTTTAAATTTATTTACTAGTCGGTGATGATATTGGTTGAATGAAAATGATTCGTATGGCACAAATATCAACAAGAATCGAATGTATCTACAGGAACACTACATGTCAATACTGATAATTAAGTTAAGTCATTTAGATAAGTTTTTCAGTCTTAATTTAGTCTTACATTTCGTTTTGATAAGCGGAAATTTCAGATACAATTGTAAATGATAATTTCGATTGAATTGATGATAATTTCTCGAGTGAAAAACACTAGGTAGTGGAAACCGATTAACAGGTTTCTACGCGCGACTGAAAGATACGTTTTATTTGGTATTGTAATTAACATAGTCCGGTAAACTTTTGGTCATCATTCAGCATTGTTTCATGTAGACGAAGAATTTCTCTTATTAGTTACATTCCAAAGAAAAAGAAGACAAATTTAGAACAAGAAGTCCAAGAAAGGTTTTTAGATACAAAAGGTCTATTGTAGGACAAAATTGCTAGTTCAGGAAGCGTGGTAATACAAAAAAGAATTTGATTAGTCCACTCGTCAAATTAAAATTCGCTACTCCGTTATAATTAAAATGTTTATGCCTCATAAACATCATGCGTGAAGAGTCATCTCTGGATATTAACATTATCTTATCTCCTGCTGTTCGTTTACTCACCCCTGAAACATCTCTAAACTCTATTCTCTCTCACCCGCCTCCCGCACGCACGGAGGTGGCTGGCCTAGTGAAGTAGGAGCAGTAAATTAGAGATGACGGGTCGATAAGAAGGATCGACTGGGCACTATCGATAATTTCCCGCTGCCTCGCGACCTTTCCCTCGTTACGACCACGCGAAGCTTCGCGGCGCGTGATGGCCGTGCGGACGCGTTCTTGATTCGTACGAGAGGGATTGCGGAAGGACGATCGGAATGTCGGAGGATCGGATTGCGGAAGGAGGATCGGAACGGATCGCTACGCGACCTACTTGGGCAGCACCTAAATTGCCTTGTGAAGGCCCACTGTCAGAAATTTCTGCAGTACTTTGAATGTAAAAGTACATGAAAGTAATTTGATGTACGTAAAGTAAATTTAATGTACACGTACAGTAACTTTAATGTACGCTTACATTAAATTTAATGTACGTGTACAATTAAATTTAATGTACACAAGTAAGTTAAGTTAACAGTCGTACTTTCAATCCACATTTATTTTAATTTAAACATTAAATTTAATATACATGTACATTAATCTTCCTTTAATATACAAGGTCCCTTAAAATTCATGCACAGTCGTACATTAAATCTACATTAAATTTAATGTAATTTCTGACAGTGTACGACCACACGAAGCTTAGTGGCGCGTGACGGCCGTGCGGACGTGTTTTGAGTCGTGCATTTAATGTACACATACAGTAAATTTAATGTACGCGTACATTAAATTTAATGTACGCGTACAATTAAATTTAATGTACACAAGTAAGTTAAGTTGACAGTCGTACATTCAATCTACATTTATTTTAATTTAAGCATTAAATTAAATGTACATGTACATTAATCTCCCTTTCATGTACAAGGTCCCTTAAAATTCATGCTCAGTCGTACATTAAATCTACATTAAATTTAATGTAATTTCTGAGAGTGTACGACCACTCGGAGCTTCGCGGCGCATGACGGCCGTGCGGACGCGTTCTTGATTCATGCGATAGGGATTGCGGATGGAGGGTCGGAAAGAGATCGCACCGCACCCTTCTTGCGCACCGCCTCATCTCTCCTGTGAAGGCCCCAAGAGACCACTCTCTGATGGCGGAAGCCGCCTTTGCATGATCGTTTGATAGATTGATTCCGGGCGCGTCAACAGCTATAGTCATTAGTCACGTTAGTGTACTGCATGTTTTATCGCGGGAGTTGGAGATTATCTTTCGCCGACGGCTGTTGAGATCTGGCGCCGACCTATGTCGACGTGCAGGATCTCCCCAAACACGTATCTCCAACCAGCGTGACACCGCCCCAGCCGGGACAAGCTCTAAGCTCCCGACTGGTCTCCTGGCAAGTGTGGTAGTGTAGTGCATGTTAGAATAAGTGTAAGTAAAGGGTGAGGAAAGGACAAGGAACAGGAAGGAAAGATCGCGCGTGGCCCGTTTGTTAGTTTTCAGGGCATTCGCCTGATGGTGATCATAGAAACCACGTAAAATTACCGATCAGAGCAGCCGGCCGTTAGAATTCTCATTCAGGCAGCGGCTGAACGCAACTTATCTGTTTAGCTGGTGTCGAAAATCCTGCTCCCGCCCAGACTGGAACTCTGGACCCTCGGGTCACAGGTACTACAAGGATATCAGTTGATTATGATCTGGGCTGTCCGGGTGACGCCGCGTCGAAGGCTGGGGTGCCGACGTTTCGACCGACATAGCGCGGTCCTCTTCAGACAGTACAACCCTGAAGAGGACCGCGATATGTCGTTCGAAACGTCGCGACGTTTCCCAGCCTTCGACGCGGCGTCACCCGGACAGCCCAGATCATGACTCTGGCCGCGGAAGCCTATGATATCATCAGATCAGTTGATTACTCTGATCCTCCTTGGCCCGTTTTAATGTTCGTTCCCTGTGAGACCCGAGCGCGAAAATTTTGTCGTAATTAAAATAAGACGATGAACTCGTATTGAAAATTCGTGCTGTTGTGTTGAATGATGTTTTGATTGCATGTTCATGAGAAGACAATACAACGCTTATTCGAAAAGAAAATGATCATGCCGGCTAAGGTTATTTCACTTTCCTCAGTATTTCATCGAATAATTCTTCAGAGTTCTCTAATTTATGTTTTGTTTGAATCAGCAAGTGTAATTATTTTTAATTGGAATACTCTTTCTCCGTGAGCAAGAAGTTTTTTCCTCTTATATTGACGTGCTGAGGATAACGGCTTTGATTCTCACTTACGTTCAACTTGGAATATTCTTGATGTATCCATTCTCTTCACTTCTTTGGAATATTCAATATAACACGTAAATAAATATATTAATATAATAATAATAATAATTTTTTAAATGTTGCTCAGAAATAAAGTTAAAATAGATGCCATTCATTACAGTGAATTCTTTGACCGAATATAATTTATGCGATTTATTGAAAAATAAGATAGGTCATAAAACTGCAAGTTTGTAATGTCGCGAAAGATTAGCTAACATCAACTACTTAGATCACAAAAGGACGTTAAGAAAACTAAAGGAAAAACGAATGTGGTATTCTCTCAGATCAATTTACTTTTGCATTTTATGAATTCCATCTGGAACATAATGAAACATAAAGACTGTTTTGTTACTTGATCCAACGAATACGATGACGTACATACGCTTTTGGCGCGTAATAACGAAGATCGTATCGTCAGGTTACGCTACGACATTCTCGATACCATTCAGGACGTTTAATTATTACGTATTCACATATTTAATTACCAGCGTTTCCCTATTTTCTTTCTCACCGACAACTTCCCGCGCAGCGCACTCGCGCTCTGTTGTTAAACAACATTTATCTCCAACTTTCGGCCGAACGGTCACGGTGACGTGCCAGTTCCTGCCAGTACCACTCACTGTGCCGATACTCGTATCGCGAAGGCCCGCTATCGCGTAGGCGGGGGCGGGTGGCGGGGGGCGTGGTTGGGGGGGCGGTGGCGGTGGCGGCGTGGGCGTCGGGGGCGGTGGGCAACTCGGGACGGCGGGGGCGGGGGTGGCGGGGGCGATGTGGGCAACATGGGCGACGTGGGCGACGGGCGGCGAGGGCGGCGTGGGCGGCGTGGGCGGCGGGGAAGGCGTGGGCGGCGGGGAAGGCGTGGGCGGCGGGGAAGGCGGGGGCGGCGCGGGGGGCGGGGGCGGCGGGGCGGCGGGGGCGGCGAAAGGGCGGCGGGGTGGCGGGGGCGGCGGGGGCGGCGGGGGCGGCGGCGGCGGGGGGTGGCGGGGGGCGTCGGGGGCGGCGGGGGCGTCGGGGGCGGCGGGGCGGCGGGGGCGGCGAGGGCGGCGGTGTCGGCGGGATCGGCGGGGGAGGCGTGGGCGGTGAGGGAGGCGGGGGCGGGCGAGTTCGTCTACGCACCACCGTTCACGCGCAGGGTCACCGGCTGACTGCGAGGTCACAGACCCCCGGCGCGGCGCGGCGCGGCGCAAACCGATTGCGTATGCGTGTTCCCCCCGGCCGCACGGAGCGTAGTACGTGTAGCCGTGTAAAAGTCACCTCGTCAGATAAACGCCTGCTGACGCCTCGGCCGCCTATCTGCCCGGCGCGGCGCTCCGGCGCACGCAACTCCTCCGCGCGGCGCGGCGTTTCGAAGGCACTGAGCACGACGGCGGCTCACGGGGATGATGCTTGACTCTGCCCTAAGATTGGTTGTTAGTGGTTCCGGGAGCGCCAACTACTATGGTCATTAGTCCCGTAGGTGTAGCGCGTGCTTTTGCTCGGGATGTGGCGATGGTTTGATTGATTGATTTTTTTCGTGTTTCCGGGCACGTCAACTGCTTTGGTCATTAGTCCCGTTAGTGTACTGCATGTTTTTCTCCAGAGATGGCAGTGATCTCCCCCGCTGGATGGCGAGATCCGGCGCCGACCTACCGTCGGCTAGTGGGGTTTCCCCCTAACCAGGACTCTCCCACCACTGGGGCACTGCCCTAGCCGGGACAAGCTCTAAGCTCCCGACCGCTCTCCCGAAATATGTGCTAGTGTAATGCATGTTAGTGTAAGTGTGTGTGTGTAAGGGGAGAGGATAGGACAAAAAAGAGGAAGGACAGATCGCGCGCGGTCCGTGGCCCGTTTGGTAGGGTACTGCTCCCGCATTCGCCTGGTGTTGATCGGAGAAACAACGGAAAACTACCGATCAGAGCAGCTGGCCGCTAGAATTCTCCTTCAGACAGCGACTGAATTCGACCTAGCTGGAAAGCTAGTGTCGAAAATCCTGCCACCGTCGGGACTCGAACGTAGGACCTCCCGGTCAGAGGACTGCAGTGACATCATTTGATGTCCTGAGCCATTTCTTCCCTATGGCCCCAAAGAAATGCTGGGAGTGGTACTTTAGTAGTAGTATAGTAGTATCAACAACAACAATAATAATAATAATAATAATAATAATAATAATAATAATAATAATAATAATAATAATAATAATAATAATAATAATAATAATAATAATAGTTAAAATACTACTCTTTATGATGAGAAAATGAAAACTGATTATACAATCTTAGCTAATATGGCGGGATGGGGTGACGAAATCGTTTGTAATAGTCACGGAACCATGCGGCAGCACGAATACCATGGCGGTTAAGAAGTAATTCAAGTATTACTTGTAATGTAGATGAGCCGAGCGTAATGTACTTACAACCACCCTAGATTCAATAGTCTGTATAGAAAATTAGCGCCGGGATTTCATCTGCCTGTTTACCGAAGAACTTTTCGTTTTCCTCAGATTACAGCAGGGGTTGCACCATCTAAAACAAATCGCCGTTTTCTTGGGCTCAGTGACATATTTTTCTCTTCTTACGCAGAATGAGAAGGCGAGAAAGTAAACAAAAAGTTGTAGAATGGGACTCCACATTCTTGCCATGTAGTTTAAACTCCTAGCTTTTAAATTGTAAGGTAGTTGGTATTATATTTTTAAATATTGTCCAGCAATTTAAAAAAAAAATAATATTAAAATTAAAAATAGGAAAGGGTTAGAGAGCAGAACTCAGAATCTCCAGCACAACGCAAACTCTTCAATAATGTGGTACCACTGTGATCTTGCGATAGAACCATTAGAACAGAACCCTGCTCCCCCTCAATTCGTTGTGGTTGCTCCCGCCCTGACCGGCAACTCTCGGCGAAAACTGAACGCTGGTGACATCGCAAGCTACCGCATGGTTATCGTACGATGCAAATTATTTCAATCGCGTGTACAGTGACAAATGTCGACACACCCGACAGTCAAGAGGCTGCCTTGACGCTGAAACTGATCGACCGTCGCACGCACAGTCGACCGAAGTGGGGCCTCCCGCGCGCCTTCCGGCAGACGTCTTCCGTTTGACACCCGTCGCGACCGGCGCGCCGACCGCTGCCCGAGCGACCTGTGTCTAGTGATGGCAAATTTTACCAAAACATCGATACATGGATGTATCGAAAATTCAGATAAAGTTTGAAAATCGAGATTTGGAAGTAAATATTATTTCATTACAACATTTAAAAATATTTTTATGGGGAATAAGTTTTATCTCAGGAATTATAACAACTGCCATTTCATAGCAGATGCATCGCTATTTCATAGACGAAGATTGTCATTTAATTCTACGGAATAATGTCAAAAAGTTCGAAGTTTTGTAAAATTCATTTTTATAAATTAAAAATAGAAAGAGACCAAGGGAATTGATATTATTGCGAGGCAATAATACTTAATGACGATTTCCGGGAAGCAAATAATGTCGCGGGGATATAAATCGCATTCTCTTATACAAAAGAGTGTGTGTGTGTGAGAGTGTTCAACAATATTACGGAAAAGCGATAGTGTGTGAACATATGAGTACCTAGAATTATATAGTAGATATAAATATTAACCAAAGAATAGATTGTACTCGCGGAGCCCGGCCGTCGTTGCTCTGCCCTTCTCCTTTCTCCTTCCCTTTCCCTTTGTCTCTCCATCTCTCTCCCTCTGTCTCTCTCACTGTCTCTCTCTCTCCGTCTCTCTCTCTTCGTCTCTCCCTCTATCTCCGTCTCTCTCTTCGACTCTCTCTCCGTCTCTCTCGGTCCCTGTCTCTATTTGACTATCTCTATGTCTCTCTCTCTCTGTGTCTGTCTCTGCCTCCCTATGTCCCTCTCATTCACATTTAGTTGCAGATTCTGCACGTCTCTGAGCAGGTGGGTTAATATCGAGAAACGCCGGACCACCAAATATATATAAAAATAAATAACAAGGTTAGCTATTAAGCACCCTCCCCCTATATGTCTACATTCCAGTATAAAAGAATTGAATTGATATAAATGCATTTCAAGGAAAATGACAAACGTACGGACGAGACGTTTTCCCTCCGCTGATCCCTCCTTGGCAA